>LIAE01009124.1:162591-192957 GCA_002287525.1 Diploscapter pachys | reverse complement strand
TAATTCTTACAAAGTCTGGGAAGCGCTCGACATATTTTAATAAGACATTACTTTGAAGGTCGAGAAAAATTATAATTAGACTCAGATAAATTGAATATATTATATGGATTAAAATAGTTTATACTAAATTGAAAAATTAATCGGAAATACTCTTTGGGGGTTAAACGATTATAATAGGGCCGAAATAAATAAATTGAAAATGATACGCCTTTTTAAAGTTTGTGGGACAAAAACGGTGCATTGCACAAAAGAATAGAATCTCCGTGCCACCCTAAGGAAACAATAGAAGTAAAAGATGCCATGTCTAATTAATATAATGGCATCAAAAGAATTGAATTGCTATGGAATTACAAGAAAATGGCATTATATTTTACAAATACTATAATTTTCGACGTCTAAAGGAATTCTAGAATAAGCTATAGATAGACATCATTTATATTCAATCACCTCAGAAAAGTGACAGATATACCGTTAAGGTGATGGGATTTCATATATCCTAGGATAACAAAAACTCGGATTATCTTTGTCCGAACCTGTAAATTGGATTGGAAAGACGGGTAGGAACGGCATTGACTGGGAAACGAGAAGTTAGAAAACGATTTAGGAGAAGGAAGGAAGGAAGGAAAGAATTCTAAGAACTAGAATGGACGCTACAAAGTATTGATCTCGAGGAAGAAAGAAAGAAAAATCACATAAATCTAAATCCATTAACCATTACCCATTTGCATGAATTGTATCCATCGGGAAATATGGATCGAGCAGAATAATATGCATAAGTTATTCTATGGGGAAAGTTCCGAAACCTAAGTATTTCCGATAAATCATATCTGATCATTCAATAGTTTCTTGAATTCTAAAAATTACGATCTCTAATTTCAATGTTAAGACCATTTTCTCTTAACAGGTATAGTACGAGAAAACACGTATGCTAATTTTAAAATCCAAGAACTTAATGGATGACTGATAGAATGTTTTGATAAAATGACGGAAAATATCAAATTGAAGGAAAAACGGGATGATTTTAAAGAAAATTACCGGCCACTAGAATGGCAAGTGGACCTAGAGACGAATGACTTGAAACTCGCCCGATGGTCAGATGGTCATTAGAGTCAATATGATGCGCAATCAGATAATCCAAAACGCAAATTTGACGGGAAGCAGATTTCAGGCCAACGCAAAATATCGCTCATCGACGAGAAAATATTTCCTGAACCTGGAAAAATCTGATATTTTAAAGAAAATCCTAGTTATATTGTGCATGAGAGATATAGTAGAGCCAGGTAACTAAAAGATATTTCCCATGCCATTTCGCATGCAATGATGTACCTCCTCTTTGGCTGTATGAAAGTTAAAATTTTCTTAATAGTTTGCCGATATGATAAAAATCGAAATATCAGAAGTTTTCGCGTCTTGAGAAAAATCGAATTGGTTTTTTTCTGCCCTGATCAAAAGCTGACGCGCCGGAAATGACTTCCATAAGGGGAAAAAGGCTATCAAAGAGGAAAATAACATTCCCCTTGCCAATGTTCAAGAATAAAAGGGAAAAACTGGCTGGTATATAAAAAAAAATCTGATAATGATAAAGCATAGGAAGAGAATGCAGACTGATATATACGAATCGATGAAAGTAACACAGAGAGAAGAAGTTGCCTAAGTTCCATGCGAGTATAGACGAAAAGCTGGTTTATTGAATGAATACAATACGCCAATACGCGCATAACATAAACTTTGCATTTATTCCCCGAGATTTGGGGTGGAAAAATTTGAAACCACCTACTGAAACTCACATTTACAAGTTTTAGTGACAATTTTAGCAGTGAAGATCAGCTTTCTGACTGTATCGAAGGTCTTAAAATAGGCTATTTTGTATTGGAAATGGCTAGGTGTGGTCGTCTTCAGTGTAAAAGTCGTTGGATGAAAAAACACCTCTAAATTTAAGGGAAAAGGAACACCTAAGATGGACAGAAGGCTTCCTAAAATGGACTACGACTGATTGCGCGCGCGCGCGCGCGAGAATGTTTAGAAACACTGAAAGAGTGACCGTGCGGAACACAAGTGTTTCCGAGGACAGAGTTCTATCTTTTAACATTGAAAGGTTAGAGATGTAGGAAAAAGTCTGAAATGGTTAGAAGACAAGGTACGACGGAGTTCCTATCTTTAACTATAAGTGAGTTCAGAGATACAGTGGGAAAGCTCGAAGTGCAGATATGACAGAGTCTATATCTTAAACCATAGTCGAAGCTAGAGATACAGAGGATTACGTCGAAAAGAAACAATTACAAGAGCGAAATAGGCTGTACTGCGGGGATAAGAGCCTTAAGCCGATGGGAGGGAAAGACTCTGTATGAAGAAAGCCAGTGAGAGAGAGTTTGGAAAAGAAGAGATTCAAAGATGCAGAAAATGGAGGAAAGAAATAGAAATTAGACAGAAGCTTTCTGCCAGTTCGCTTCAAATGACCACTGGGAAGAAATAGTGCGCGAACGCGAGAGATAGTTGAGTGGTGAGAGAGAAAAAGCGCGTGCACCGTTGATTATAATATAGTCGCTCATCACTCAAATTGCGAGAATTACATAAGGCATTAGTGCTAAAAAGTAAATAGCTTGATTTTTAAATCGGAATTCTCTAGATTAAATAACGTACTAAATTGAAGTGCACAAAATTTCATTGTAACTTTTTATATTAGCTCCAGATCATTATCATTAGTTAGTTTATTTTGAATGGCTGATCGTTTGAACCAATCTAGCATTTAAAATAGTAATAAATTGATCAGACTTATCGATTTTAGCCATAGCTATGATATTTGCTTACTCAAGTCTCTAGCTGTCAAAAAGTGGACTCTCTACGCGTAATGGAAGTCCGGTAGAAAGAAAGTTGCTGTTCAATATTTTCGAGCTTGATCCAAGTAAATTCGCTTTTTCATTATGTTTAATTTCTAAACATCGAAAAAGTTGAAAAAAAACGTGATAAACTTGATCTAATCAATCTTTATTTGCCATATTTGATCGTTAGTCATGAACACTGCATGAGGATAGAGTGTGGTGAGAGCAAGAGACGCAGAGGAGTGGAGATTGTTCGTTCAACGTAAATTTTGTATGGGCTTTGAAGGCACAAAGCGACTCGAGTGGAGGAGTATTGTAGCTGGTCGACCTGCGTTTACGCGTTCTTCACGTTCACCTCGTAGACCTCGAGTAAAAGCACTCCTATTGCGCCGAGCACCTGGAAGAAAAGAGTTCAAAATTTGGAAAGAGATACATCTTGGTGAAGATCAACCCTCTTCTTTTTAATTAAAATGGGGTAAAATTTGAAAAGAGATCAATGCCTCCCACCTGTGCAATATTCGAGAGACTGAAGAGCGTATGGACCAGACCGTTGTTGAGGGACACGCAATAGAACGTGATAACACCCAACAGAATGCCGGTGAAGAGCGCTAAAATGAAGGGTGTCAATAAAGAGTAAAAAAGGGTCAGAAAGTTAACAAGTCGTTATTTTAAATTTAAAATGACGCCATGACGTCGTATGAAGCGTACCGACGGCGTACTGAACCTTGACCGTCATTTGCGGTTCGCGCATCAGCTGCTTAAGGTCGTAGCGTCCGTCGATGCTGCCGTACCTGCAAATTTCGAATGAAGTCATTTTTAGGTATTGCGCTTATAGCACCTTCAAAGCTATTGATTCTTGTTTTATTTCGTAAATATTTTCTTCTGTCTATTTTTGCCGTGAACATTTCCCTATTCAAAACCTAAAGGAGCATAGTTCAACTTTTTTCTCTACGTCCTCTCAATTTCTTCCCTTTGCTCAATCGCCTAAGGTTAGAGAGTCTCGAATAGTTCTTTACCCAGAGCAGTCGCTCGCCTATAGAGCTCATTCTTCTGTAGTGAGTATCATTTTCGTTCACTCGCGAAATTGTGTCTCTCTGAATAAGCTGTACTCTGTTAGCGAATCTGAATTACATCTATCGTCGTCATCAGAACGATCTACAGAGAAGCAATCAGAGAAAGCACAACAGACAACTACAAATAAAGGCGAGCAGCATCCCCGTAGAAAGGAAAACGTGGGTGCATAGACATCGGCAATTTTTAGAGACCTCACTTTCCAGATAACGTAGTTTCTTACCATCGACGCAGAATATGAACGAGGTTGCAGCCGAGCAGCAGTGAGTAGAACATGAATGCGGTGAAGGACAGACTCGCCGATTCGGAATAGACCAACAGGAGCTGTAATTCGTGATTTTGACAAAAATTGAGGATGAGGCTTAAAACTTTCTGGACTGATTTACACAGACATTTCAGCCAGGATAGAAAATTATAGAGGACGGGTTTTCAAATATATTTTTGCACTAAAAATTGACACATAACTTGGTCCACAACAGGGCATAATGAAAAATTTTGGCTTTAGCATTGCCTAGTTCTGGATTGGGGAGCGGATTTTTTGAAAAAGGGACGAAATTTGAAAAAAAAATGGGGGCGGAATCTGACCTGCAAAATGACGCAAACAATTTGAACGAGTCGACTGGTGTTGACGGCCGTGGGAAAGTCGTAGTTCATCACTGGCAGAGTGGCCTCGGAGTTCGAAGCGAACTGAGGGTAGTAATGATTTTTGTTTATTCTCAACATTTTGAGCGTATTTAAATTTCTGCATTCTTCAAACTTACTGAAATAGATATGGGCTTTAGAGTGAAAGTTTCCGAATTTTCAGGGTTTTCTTGAGTTGGTACAGGTGGGTTGTTATTATTTTCGACTGAAGTCATAATGAAGATCAGCTAGAAAAGGCAGAAATAGAAGAATAAGAGGACGTCTTCGAAATGGAAGAACTATGAAGAAATGAAGTTTCGATATGATGCTAGGCTTTATCATGCCATAAAAGACTCGTATTTGCAGATCAATAAAATTTTGCACTATATAGATTCACAAGGAAACCTCCCCCGGGTGTGTGCTCGAATTTCCTGTCAAGATCCATATAGCTTTAAAGTACTCGGTGAGGTAGGAAAGTTGATATAAAAGCTAGGTGCTGATATGCGGGCATGCGCATTTTGTGCGTACGAATACACACCTCCTTAGTTAAGAAGGTGAAGAGGTCAAATTTTAAAAATTTCCGAAAATCAAGGAAATGGATGTGTTTTCGTTGCTTCTTTCTCGAAAGTTGCTCAAAATAATCTTCCCTGTCAACTGACATAGGTTTTGACTATTTTCAAAAACTTAAAAGACTAATTTTTGGTAAAGGCCCCCTTATATGCGAAAAAGCCAAAAATAAAAAAAATTAAAGCATGCCCAAAAGTTCTAAAATTGATATCAATGGATAGATGAGATTATTTTAAGTAGCTTTTGTGAAAGCAGCACCAAAAAATATCCATCCCATGATTGTTGAAATTTGACCTTTTCACCTTCTTAACTAAGGAGGCGTGTATTCGTACGCACAAAATGCGCATGACCGCATATCAGCACCTAGCTTTTATATCAACTTTCCTACCTCACCGAGCTCATCGAGTACTTCAAAACTTATGGTCTTGACAGGAAATTTGAGTACACACTCGGGGAGATTCCCTTAATAAGTCCCATGAGTTTGAATATAAGTGAGCGTGATTTAAATTTAAGCTTAAATTTGGCGGAAAATTTATTTACCTGTTTCTGTTGAATATTCTGCTGTAAAATCGATTTCGGGCTAGACATGATGTATTGGAGAGTGCGAAGTACGGGCTGCAAGTTTAACAATAAGTCAAAAAGAGACGGAGTTTAGAGAATGAGGGAAAAGGTGCAGATAAAAAGCGAAGGCCTCATGTATTCACATATCACTTTTGCAATGGAGAAGTCGATTTTAAAATTGTTCGAAAATTCGAAAGTTTGGCAACCGCAGAGTTAAACGTCGATGGAAAAGAGTGAAATTTAGGGAGACAGTGTGGTGAAAGAGAAATGCCAAAGTTTTGCCTAGAGTAACTTCTCTCGCTCTCTAACTCTTTCCTGCAACAGCTGACCATCGAAAGTACGGCGAAGTTAGAGAAAAAGAAGAAAAGAGCGTGTTTACTTCTCAATGAAAGACAAAATTGAAGCAGAATCGATCACTTCAACATAGCATCGAAAAGAAGAATGAGAATGATGAAATTGTGGGCGTCCCCTGAAATTCTGTCAATTGGAAGTTTCATAATTCTTTCTTTTTTTCAAATTTAAAAATATCTGAGGATATATGAAATCTTCGCGATAACATTTCTTTCAAAAACACAAGTACTAAACATCATTCGGAGCTACCAAAATAGGGCAAGAATAGTGTGGATTTCATCATGACAGGATTTAAATATGTATTGATTACAACTATCTAAGTAGAAACTGTTAACGAATAAGATATATGGCGTATAATCGAAATTCTAAAAGAAATAGGTAGGCTCACCAAGGATAAAGCTAAGGATCAGTTAATTAGTCATAGTAGATAATTATGAAGCCTTGAAATACAGATTTTTCGCCTTAATCCCCTGTTAAGGTCGTTCCAAACTCAGAATGTTGTGTTGGTCTCTATTCAAACCGTTTGTTCGAAATGAGTAAGAGAAATAAATGTTTGATGGGGACTAAACCGTAAAATAGCTCTTTTGTGAATCGTTGATAAAGTGTATTCAGATTATGCAAAAATTATCCCTTAGTTCCAGCCAAACACAAGGTTGGCCGAGCTCTTACTTTATATTTGTCCATTAGTTACCGCCATATATTAGATGAGGTAGACTTAAATAAATTGCAAGTCTGACTGGATGAAACTAAGTTCTATCAAAATCACTCTAAGCAAGATTCGGGTTTCCAGGCTTCTTGATAAAGAAAATAAATTAAAACAAGTTTATTCTAATTTGAAAAAAGCTAAAAGCCCTAAAAATCTCTATCTTCCAAAACTATGCTCGGTGGGTGGAGACTTAGATCCAATGGGCATTGTAGCCGCTGCCGAGTAACTCGTGAAATCTCCAATCTTCGATTTATCCGATTTCATGTTCAATGTAACCGGCGTCGTTCTCAATCGACTAACGACCGATGGTTTTCTCTGAAAATTTCAACTTTTCTGAGTCTCTAAAAAGTATAACCTTATCAGGCTGAGGTACTTGGAGTCTGCCCAGATCTAGATGGATCGATAGCGTAATCGGTAGCACGACGGGCCAGGTTAGCAGATCTAAGGTTGGTCTTTCTGACAAAATGCTGATCTTTAGTACCTTTAACGTCAGGACGCTTCTTTTCATTCAACTGAAGTAGACTTTCCACCAAATGTTGCGCCGCGGCAGAAGCATGATCGCCTATGGGCTGGTAGCTGCACTAAAATATCCGGTGATTTTGCAACAAAAAACCCATCATTTTTGTAAAGTTCAGCACGCTTTCTTACCTTGGTGATCCTCATCACTATAGAAGGCAGGTTTTCGCCATCAAAGGCTCTTTTCAAAGCGAGTAATTCATAAAGGACGCATCCTAACGACCACATGTCTGATTTTTGATTATAGGCCCTCCCTTAAAATTTTACTCATTTAAAATTTAGATCAAACAAACCTTCGCAAATCTCAGGACTCAGATAATTCGGAGTACCAATGACAGTAGACGCTACAGACCGTGTACTTAGTTCTTTAGAGATACCGAAGTCTGATAGCTTAAAATTAATCTATTTTTTAAATTAGAATATTTATACCTTGATCATAGTCTTCTTCCGATTCAGGAGGATATTCTGGGGTTTTAAATCTCTATGGACAATTTGTTTCGAGTGCATGTGGTTTAACGCAATTAAAATCTAAATTTTTTAGGTTCAATTTGAGTTTCAGAATATGGAATACCTGAGTAAAGTAGTTTAAAACCAATGGCTCCTGAAAGTGAACTCCATTTTGCTCGGTGATCATTTTCTCCATTGTCCCGCCTTCAGCGTATTGCATGACTAAAATGGTGTCATGATTTAATTAATAACTTCATTTGTTGATCTACCTATCGTTAATTGGTTTTCCACAGTGAAGAAGTCGTAGTACCCTATGATCATGGGGTGTTGTACCTTCTGGAGGAGCTCCACTTCTCCTAAACTTCAAGGTAGCTTTAATAGACTTCATGAAAATTTCAAGGGACTTCAAACGAAGGTCGATAAACTTCAAACTAACTTCGCATAGCGCCTTCCTCAGCCTGAGACATACCATGTAGATTTATCGTTTTCAGGATCACCTGAATTAAAAGCGGATTTGATATGTCTGGATTTCAAGTATCCCTACTTTTTGGGATAAAGGATCCCCCTTCCTTTTGCATAACCAACATACTCCATACGCACCTCGACCCACAACTCGGACTTTCTCGTAATTCTCCATCTTCTTAGGGTCATAACCCATTTATGGTGAATGACAACTTGGCCAAATGGTATAAAAGATGGATCTTGCGGTTTTTTCACATGCGAGGTCTAAAGTTCGGAATTTTATTGAATTTTGCAAAAATTCACTTCATTTCGTTCAAAAACCCGAATATAATATTATATTGCATAAAAATTAGTTTGATCAAGAATAAAAGAATGCAACACTTGGCAAAATCGATGAGAACTACAAAAGTCTGGTACTGTTCGATTTGATACAAATACTCAATAAATGGCATGTGTGGAGATACAATCAATTTGTACGACTAGATGAGTGAGAAAAGAGAGAAAACCTGTCTGAGATGGGTAAAGATAGGGGAGATCAATGATAAGGTTGAAGAGAGAGTTAGAGAAACATGGAAAATATCATGACTTATCATCATTTCATCGATATATTATATGTGGACGCTGCTAGCGAGATCGATCTGAATCGTAAATCGATTGAAAACAACGAATAAAATACTAAATAAAAATACCTTAATCAAGGGTATACCCTGAACCCTGTCCTTATCAGACTTCCGACTCTTGTTATTCTCTTTTAGAGTTAAAGCGGTAGCAAGGCCGGTCTTGAAGTATAAGTAAAGATATATTAGTTTTAAAGAATTAAAGAAAATACCATTCTCCTTTTGGTATTGCTGCTATTCGTCTTCTTATAGCATGAGAATACTGAAGTTCGGAAGGACTTGTTCTAAAATATCCAATTTGGCAAAGTGGCAAAGCTTTGGTAGTCCTACCATAAAGCAATATGTAACTGGGTTCGCCATCGATGAAATGTAGGTTAGAATCGTCAACACTGAGTTTAGACCCGAGTTCCACACGTCCATACCCTAAAACAGTAATGATTACCATTTCAGGTGGGTCACTTACCATCAAATCGGCAGCTCTAATGAATAACCACCATGCGTATGATGGCACCCAGCATGCCGCGAATACCACCACTAAAGCGATCAGCATTCTGGTAACCTTTCTCTTTGCTAAGACTATCTTTGCCTGAAGCTCAGTTTATTTAAATTTTTAAAAATCATGAAAATTACCTGATTTGTACTTCTTAGGACTGTGTTTGAATCCAGACTGTTACCACAGGGAGTGAATAACGAAGATATTGAGCCAGAATATGAGGTTTTCCGGTTTAAAGATGTTATGGATAAGCAATCTTTGTCCTAAAATTTTAGGTCTTTGAACTCTATGTCATTTTGAGTGAGACTTGTCACTTTTACTCGCTCAGAATAAATCACACTCCCTTAAAAACGGAAAATTAGTAAGACAAAAATAGACGTCTATTTCTTGAAAAATCTCATGTATACCTGAGACATCATACATAATTTAATAAAAAATGTGACAAAATCAATAAATTAGACACATTCTGGGAAAACCAACCTTATTTCTGCATTTAAAACTATTGATACGCGTCGCGGCAGTGTAAAACCAAACGGAAAATGAAACTTTAGAGGGTAGAGCTTAAATCAAAGTTTTAAATTTAATAAAACTCGAAGAAAATGCTTACTATTTTCTATCA
This sequence comes from Diploscapter pachys, assembly GCA_002287525.1. Taxonomy (NCBI): domain Eukaryota; kingdom Metazoa; phylum Nematoda; class Chromadorea; order Rhabditida; family Rhabditidae; genus Diploscapter; species Diploscapter pachys. Next base: position 183,107 of record LIAE01009124.1, on the reverse strand, counting down.
ATTTCTGCTCGACAGTAGGGTTATCGCTATTTATTGCATTATTCAAGGTGAATATAACATGCCCATATAATGCTACCATTAAGAATAAGGGTATAAAAAGTAAGGTCTAAAACTTAGATATTTTCTGAAAAATTTAAGTCAGACTTACAAAAGTAACGTAGAATTGATAGATAAAGTCCACTAAATGACCTTTTGTAGTGTCACAGGTAATTTGGAGCCTGAAATTCCCTATTCATTTTCTTTATTTTAAGCTTCAGATGTTCTAAACTCAAATAGAACTTAGGAACATCGCATTATACTTAAGTTGAGAACTCATACAGCTCGAAAATTGCTCTTTTCTAAATTTAGAACCCATAATAAAGCCCCCTAGATAATCATAAGTTTTAGAACTTATATACAAATTGCCAAAAATGGATATATGAAATCCTAAATATCTCCTTTCCTTATTTACCCCGTTTATTATACGATGAAAACAGCCTTCTCTTATTTCAAATTACTTGGATTACTCGTATTTTTCTTTAAATCTCTTAATGTTCAATTATACCTCGTAGGGAAGGCGTCGAATATTATTAAGCTGCCAATGTTTACCACAAACGAAAAAATCCACACCAGTGAAATCGTAATTAAGGCCCGTTTCTAGAACATTGCAATTAGTAAATTTAGGAGAAAAATGAACTAGTATAAACTTATTAGGGGAAAAAGACGATCTTTATTAAAAATTTAGAAAATTTACCTTAGTATGCCATTTTCGTGATTCCAAAGGTAAGCAGATAGCGTAGTATCTTTCAACCGAAATTACGGCTAAGGTATAAGCTGAGGCACATACTCCAACAGCTAAAATCGTATATATGAATTTTTATCCTTAAAATACTATTACGTTGAGTATAGGCTATTATCTTGCAGGCTATCGACCCTAGAAGCCAGCAGTGTGTTAACTCGGACAGTAAAGTTGAAGGTATACAGACTACTGTCCTGAAAATTTCATTTAAATCAAAAATTTTATAGTAAATTTACCTCAATAAATCCGCCACCGCTAGATTTAATAGGTAAAAGTTGGTTATCGATCTGGGTCTATGTCTCTTGCATATGATCACGACTATCACTGAAGTTTTAAATTGTCTAGTAAATCTAAGTTTCAGGCATACCGATAGAATTTCCAATCAAACTGACGATGAAGCAAATTAAGAGGACGGTTGAAAGAAACACATTTCCTGGGGTTAATTTCACATTGCAAGCCTCTTCTTTGGAAAATTCGAATAGATCCGGATTTGAGGGGGACATATTTTGAGGATCTATGAGATCTGGCATCCTGAAATTAAAATAAAATTGAATATTCAAATTTTGAAAAAATGAAAAAGAATAGAATTTTAGAATGTTAAAAATTCAGAAAAATGAAACATGATACAGGAAGTGAGAAGGTCTTCCTCTGAAAAATAAGAGGGGGTTTAAGAGAAAGGAAAAGGAAAAACAGCAAAAAATTAGGGAAGAACGTATGTGTGTCTGATACTAATCGAATCTAGATGAAAGAATAAAGCTCTTCGTCACCACAGAAAGACGCAAAAAATGCCATATTCTTATGAAGGATATATGAAATAATTACAATTTTCAATTGAAAAAATGAGTTATCATGGTATGTACAAATTTTTGTCACTTTAAGAAATAAAGATATGAAGAATTTCTAGCATAATGGAGTCAGCATATCAAGCTTCGACACGCGAACATCATCATATTTTGACGCAGTAATTCAGTTATCCAAATGAAAGTCCTTCAGGATTTGACTACATTAATCGAAAACAAGGAAATAGACAAAGAATGAGAATAGCTTTCCACTCAAATGCGTCTTTTCTTCAGATCAAATGTTATTTGAAAAGAATAAATCAAAGAAAAGAGTCATAGAGTTGAAGAAACATTGAAGTTTTATGAAGAGTTAGAGAGGAAAAGATGGAGTTATGAAGTCTTAAGGGAGTTATCTGCCAGTGCATAAGAAACATAGCTGAACTTCGCATCATCAAATTTGAACTGATCGTTTATTTAAAGTGGGCGGGGCTAAATGTAAAAATTGAGGCTTAAGATTTAATAATCTTCATTCATATTCTTGGAAGCAGCATATTTAATTCATAAGCACCGCCCATTTTTTCAAAATATTTGCAAAAGAAGAATAGTCTTTGGATTTAGGAAAGGAAATGAGATTGAAAATATCTTACAGATGATAGAGTTTCCAAAAAAAACGCTTAAAACTTCAATGTTTTTACATTCAGAAGACGGCGAAAACGATATGAGCACATATGAATTATTCAGGATGCATGTAATATAAGATAAAGTTTGCAATAACATGAAATGAAAGCATCGAATTTATATGATGTTAAAGTTGCGTTTTCAAAAGGACAATCTTTATCTGGAATCTTAGGAAAAGTCTGAAACTGAATTGGTTAAGACGCTTACTCGAGACTGATATATGAAGATTTAGAAAGTCAAAATTTTAAACTTCATATATCAGCTGATTTTTCCTTTCTATACTTAAGTATAGATAAAACATTTTTCTGAAGCCTAACCAAAGTTTTAAGTATTTAGCATAACTCCCCTAGGGGCATCCATCAAAATGGGGGAAAAACGCGTCAGTTCTACAAAATGAATTCAGAAATCTTCAGAAAAAACGAGAAATGGATTTTCACAAATCTTTTAAGAATTCCGATCTGAGCTATATTCTTAAAAGGTTAACTAGAAGAGATTAAAGTTTATGCATCAATAACAGACGTGACATGTCACGTGTTGAAGCATAGGTAGATTGAACGGCCCACTTCAAATAGAAATTTTAAAGATCAAAAAGTGACAATTCTCAATGCGAAAAGTTGTCTTCTTCGTTTAAAAGACACGGGATTTCCGAAATCCGTTTAGGAGAGAGAAGAATGAAAGAGGGAAAAGAAGGAAAGATATGCAAATCCAAATCTCGCTATTCACATTCGTTTCCCAGATTACCATGGCACATATCTTAAAATATACCATACAGTTTTCAGTCTCTATCTTTAAGCGTACAACAAATTTTGGCCCACTAAAAATCTAAATTTGGCCAGAACTTATTAGCTCTAAAAATAGTCGTTTTTAAAAAAAAATCTGATAAATAGAAACTCGCCTGATATACGAACCGGGAAGCAATTTTCAGGTAATCCTCGTCTACTAATTGCCCTCTCTGCGTATCTAGCTTGTCGCAATGATTAAGGATGCCAGAGCAATTTGTCTGGCGGTGTTAATGAGATCGAATGCGCGTGAAACCCCCAAGGGCAATTAAAATACACGTCAAGTGAGTTGTAAGTTATATCCTAGACAGTTTTTAAACGTTACATTTCAATATATGAAAAAATATATAAGGAAAAAAAAACAATATCTAAATCAAGTTTGACAGGCAGCTACTCAAAATAAGTCAATCGTGAATCTAGACTCTAAACCTTGAAACATCTAATTATCGGATGAAAACATAGGAAAAGGAGGCCTCTATTTCCGTGCATTAGCATACAAAACAAAAAGACGTCTGGCATATCCGAAAACAAGTTTTTCAAAATAAGCTGTCACCTTGGGGACTTTCAATAAATTTGTGAGACTTTCAAATAAAACTTCGGCAAAAACTCGAGTCTCCTTTAATTAATGAAAAAAAGAATTTGCTTCCACAAATATTAAATTCTTCCATGAGAAAGTTCCAGATTTATGTAAGTAGAAAAATAAAATATTCATTCTACCCACACTCAAGACTAATTATAGGCTAAAGTGCGTTCTAAATTGGGGTTTTAGAAAATCTATCTCATGTCTTTAAATAAAGACTAAAAAATCCGACTGATATATATTTTAAATATCATGATTATAATAATTTCATGGTGAAAATCAACTTCAGTAATCACGTCCTTAGTTAATTAGTGCCTAAATTTTATATCATAGATTATTTTTGCAAATATCTGATAATAAATGATATCCCAGTGCGCATATCATCCGTTTTTCCAGAACATTTATTCTCTTTTTCTCTGGCTCCTCTCGCATTCCCATAATCTATCATTCCGGATCATAACTGCCTTCTGCGTTCTGTCGCTTTTGATAGATTGACGATGTGAGGGAAAAGAGTATGGGAAAACTGGAGGCTCGAAAGAATCAGAAAAAGCAAAATAGCATGTCGAAAAGATAGAAACGATAGAGAGACCGAGTTAAATAAGCATTTTTCTTTCTTCTATGAACGAAGGTAGACGACGCGGTACTTTACTATTTACTATTTAGCGTCATTTAGATTTCTTCCTACTGTACTTCCGAATATGACACGTCGAAAACAGAAGAACCCAATTCGACGTCAGGATTCAGATGAGCGTGATGGCGAGATTGCGGTATGACGACGTTACGTTTTCCTTTAACTCGTTATATTCTAGAATGAGTCTATATCCAATAAAACTGATTCAACGAAGATCAAAGATTCGGATGTTGAGTGTTCAACCTCTAATTCTAATCCTCTATCGTTGCTCGAAAAGTCGCTGGAGAAATACGGTCCTGGGAAAATCGCTATATATTTAGCATAAAAATATACAAATATATAAATTAGAGTTTATGTAGAGACCATAAGTGGATTTTTGTTAAATATCGTAAAATATCAAAAGCCACATTTTCTGAAAATCCATATTTTCCAGATTCTTTTCGATAAGTAGTTTTCCGTGAAGTAATTTTTTTCGATAAAGCCACTTTTCAACAGTGTTGCGTTAGCTCGACGACTTTTGTCTCCTTTTTCCAAGGGAGGAAATGAGCGTAGCTTATGGTCCCCTCTAGGGTTATGGTCTTCAATTTTAAAGTTACGATATTGGAATCTGTGAACAATTGGCTTATTTTTAATCAATACCTTTGCCGATATCGTGAAACACTTTACGTATTGAAAATGTCTATCTTCGGCGCATAAATCATCTGAACCTGGGGCTTCAAAAAGAGAAGAGAAATAGCACGGAAAGTGAAGAGAGGCTAGAGACGCAGAAATCCTGCCGAAGAAGATTGATGAATGACTTCGGCCATGTATGAGAATATCGGAGTATTTTCTCTGCACTCCCCATTTTATCCTGATATTTCTCATTTCTATGTACAGGCAATAAATTACCACAAGACCAATGTTAATTCGAGCAAAATCGGCTAACAAGGCAAATTTCAGAAGTGTCCGCTTCCGATTTAGCTGATTTTTCACTATGAGGACATTTAGTGACGCTGATCACGATTCTGAAGTCGAAAAGTGCAATGGTGGCCTCCCTGGCCTTAGAAATCGCGAAAACCGGTTTTATACAGCAAAGAAATTGCACGCGGTATTGAAATCACACATTTACATACATTACTTCTCTACAACATAGAGCCTTTATCTACTATAAGGACGTTCGGGATTGCCAAGATCACCATTGTATTTTCTGGTTTCAGATTCGTGACCAGAACAGCAGAAAACCTTATTGATGAAAAAATCAGCCAAATCGGAAGCGGACACTTCCGAAATTTCCCTCGTGAGATATAAACAAATTTGTGAGACTTTAAATTTCAGGTCAAAACTCTGCAAAATCAGCGGCGAATTTGAATGCACTATTTTCATTGCCAAATTTGGCAGATCAGTTGAACTACTCTAGAGAAGGTGAAAGGAGAGGGGGGTTAAAATTTGAAAAAAAATGAATTTTAGATAGTAAAGTTAATAAAGTACTACGATGCATACAATGTGGACAAAGTTTTAAAAACATGGACAAAATGGTACTCCACATGAAACAGACCAGGCATTTCTTTCAGTTCTTCGTATCCAGGTGATATTCTTTTTTTGCAAAAATTTCAAATCCGATCCTTTAGCCGCTACACTAAGACGCTACCATATCCAGTTTTGAATATCTCAGCCAAAAATAAAACTCAGCTCGAGTTGTTGCAAGAGTCTGTTAATAAATATTGAAAAGAGTACCGTTTAAATATATATTATTCTGAAGTACCTGACGTCATCTAAAATCATGCCTTAGTGATAACACTGTCAATGCAGATCAAAATATGCACGGTAAAAACCGTCTTTCTGTAGGGAAACATATTGGAAAATGACGAATTTCATGTAATTTACGGAGAAAATCGAATTTTTATTCACAACTTTTTATCATTCATCTCCGGCGAAAATAGACTAAAATCAAAGTTTCTAGAAAAATTGTGAAAATTAGAATTCAATCAATGAACAGTGAATGTGCACGAATTCTCGTAGTTTCCAGCTCATTATTGAAACTGCTAGGCCCGTGCGCCATTATGCGAGACCTCTTTCGCGAATTTCTTGATAAAAACTATTAGTTGCTCCCAAAAATAGAACAAACGAATGGAGAAAAGTTTCGGTAATGAGCAAGTTTTACGACTAATTGTGACGTTGGCCTCTTGTTTGCTTGAAATTCCCATTTTTACAACTTTTCTGGAAATTTTTATTTTAGTTAATTTTCTCTGGAAATGAACAATGCAAACTTTTGCTGAATTTCTTACGATGAAAAGTCAAAATCACAAGTCTCTAGTACCAGTATGGGGATCGAATGGAATTAAATTAAGTACCTTAGTATCTTACAGATTAATACGAAAAATGTTATCCGGACTTTATATATCCGGAATAAATCTTAAATCTAATCATTGCTAAATTTGAATATTATGTCTTAACTGAAAATCAAATTTAGTTACAAAAGCTCCTAAGTATTTAAGTTTCGATGCAAGATGTGAATGTTGTGTCGGTCCACCATTTCTTGCCCCAACTTTCCAAGAGATTTTAAATATTTCTTTCTTTATTTAGTCTGATCAAGAATAGGTGATTTGATTATGATAATCTAGGATAGTAATCGCAGTTTGTTGGGAGGAAACTTGAGTCCTCATCCATGTATAATTGCAAATATATGGACACTTAAAGAAGAAGTAACCATTTTTGAGATAAATTTTTCAATGATCATTCTTTCGCGCCAATATAACTATTAGGACTCGGCTAAAAGCTCATTATAATTTGGGCATCCATCTCAATATAATGGGCCAGAAGAAGTTTCTCGAAGCGTTCACTTGTATATGATTTTTAGTCATTTCTCTAAACCCTTGCCATTTGGATAAGCGTTTTGACTGCTCGCCTCAAAAATTAATTCCACTGTAACAAATGATATTCATGAGGTAATTACTGTAATATGATATGTATGTCTAAGCTTTCTCTATGCATTCCAGTGATTGACCTCTCAAAACACCCAGAGCGTTGCGTCAGGGACAACATTTTTTGAGATAATCGAATACTGAATTTCTTTTGCTAGTAAATTCCCATTCAGAAAATATCATCCAAAAACCAACTGTGGACTCACACAAAGAAAAGCTGCCCAAGTCTGATAATGCCATTTTCGTCAGTTTCCTATCATTCGGCGTAAGGATATTCGAGTAAACTAGGGACCCTTGAATTTACCTCTTTCATCCCCCTTTGCTAAAAATTTATAATCAACAGCTGAATGATTGGAACATCACATATGATATGCTAGAGTGCTGCCCTATAATACACCCCACAACCCTTTCGGTATTACTCGGATTCTATCCTAAAAAAACTCTGGAATAACGAAAGATGGCAAGAAATTACGGACCGACACAATAATTTAGGTAGATTAAGTATCGGAAATAAATTAAAGTCGATATTATAGAGTTTGAAAGGCTTTGGAATCATGTTAACTTGATATTTAAGTACAAAGTAAAAAAAGTTACGGTTAATTATTCGAAGACCTGATAGGCCAGAGTAGAAATTTGTTTCCTTCTGTTGATAAACAATATACCACCAGCGCCTAAATTTAAATGAATTACAGTAATCTGGGCAAATGAAGTTGGTTGAAGATAAACGTGTACCTAGAGCAATGCCGAGCATGAATGCAAAGATTCCAAGGACAAACATGGAGCCTCCAGAGAAACCATTCCAGCATTTGGTGTGCGCTTCAGGGAACCTCGTCAGAGTGTTAGACGCGATTTTCCAGGGCTTAAACATTTATTGATTTAAAACAAATGTATTTTTCAGGTTGAATTACCTGCTGATTAACTTTGAATTCGATATCTCCTTTCGCTAGAGTCTTATTGAGCGCTTCAATAAAAGCAGAGGAAACGTCTTCAGTCTGTAATTAGTTAGGTTTAATTAGGCCACTTAATTAGATAATTAAAAACTTAATTACTGTGAAATTGGTTCCAACCGGGCCGGGCTGGATCTGTGTTTTCTCTGCGACATTCACTACCAGATCAAATGCTTCATTGTTTTTCATGACCTTAAATATCTGTTCTATTTTAGAATATATAAAACCTTGTATTTTACCGGGAATACTGAGATTCTGAGTGGTGAAATTTGACCAATTTGGTTCATAGCTTGAGCGAAAGCATTTGTGAAGGTTTCCAGTCCGACCGAGAATACGTCTGCTAACGATTCTAAAAATACAATGTTTAACTGGAACGATGAGCGAATGGATGCGAGACGAGAAAGTTCTAGTTCTGAATGTAATAAACAAATCGACGAAAATTGACAATTGTAGTTTTTTTCAATTTTGCTATAAAAAATTTTTGAAGAAACATTTTTTGAGAACAAATTCCAATTTTGATACTCGAGCAGATAAAAGTAAATGATGTATGCTTTAACTATTTTCAAACTAAAGTGTCCAATAGGCGTTTAAACTGGACTTAGTTTTTTATTTAAAAAAAAAAAAAACTACAAATACTCTAAGCTTAATCTGGAAACCATAATTTATGATAGAGGTAATCCTATGATAAGACATAGGAAAATAGAATATGAAAACGTGTTGGGCTATTCAAAATCTTACTTCCTGGTAACTCGATCATTACAGTATCCACATGAGATGACACGGTAGGTGGTTGATAGCATGATCTAAGTCCGAATTCAAGTTGAGATAGGGAGAAACCATTTATAGGTAGAGGGATAATTCTCTGATCTGATATTAGTGTTCCCTAAAATATATTGCTTTTAAAAATAGTAATTAGTTTTAACTTACATTAACATATCGTCTAATTGAATATAGTTCGTCCTTAATGGTAAACAATTCAACCGTCGAATTATCCAAGTCTGTAGCGCTATAGACGTCAACAGTAATGTTATCCCCTGTCTTCGTCTGAATTTACATCACAAATATCTTTTTGATTTGAACTAAATTGATGGTTACCGGTGTGAACTTGGAAAAATTGAGGTTCGTATTGAAAAGAATTTGCAGGAAAGGCTTCAGATGAAGTCCTTTATCATCTGTGGCCACGTCATTTGTAGTGTTTAGCAGAGTCTTCATTTCCTGACAGTTGGTTTGAGAGAACGTGAATTCGTATCCTTAAGTTTTAAATTTCAGTTAAAAACCCTGGTTTTATTTAAAGGCAGTAAATACAAATAATACGTAGTACTTGAAGAGTAGTACTATCATTAATCAAATGAACACTGTAAAAGTCTACTAAAATGCTCCATAACTCTTTAAATAAAAAATTTCCTTTGCATATACAGAGTACTACTATTATATTAATGGCATAATTTAAATACCATATTTAAAAGAATGCACAATCTGAGCAGCGTCTGAAGCCTCGTTGAAAAACGGATATGGTTTAGCAGAACTCGACTCAACCACAATACCATTGGAAGAAGAGTAGAATACCTAAAAATTTAGGTAAGATAACCTGTTCGCTAAAATTTTAAACCTTAGTCGAAGTAAGTTTGACTTCGTCCTCAATAACGCCGTAGAATTCATCAACTTGTTTCAATGGCAAAGTAGTATTTTTCAGTCCTGAGCAGACTTGACCGGGTGGAAGCTAAATTTTACAAATCCCAAGAGATTAAGACATTTGAAACCACTTACTTTAATCTGGGTTTCCTTTGGTTCAGCCAGGGCTAGTTTATCAAATTCAATATGGATGTAGCTATACGGAGAAGTGTTATTTTCTAAATCATAAAGTTCAGCAAAATACAGAATTTCGATATTTTACCTGTGAAACTTCCGTTAAACTCTCCGATTCTGAGGCTTAACATGATCTGTTTCGAGATATTCAGAGTAGGGGGCTCAATTTGATCCCCGGAAAACAGGACTTCAACTAATAGAGCTGGGTCCTCAGGCTTGGATCCGTTTTTGCAGGCCAACCAGTGAATTCCCTCCATACCAGCCACTACAGGTGGTTGTTTTTCGGTCTAAATTTATCCGGATATATCAAATCGACAATTGACAAAAGTAGATTTTAAATTATTAATAATTTTCATTAGATATTTATCGTACCACGTTGACTAAATGAATATTATCAAGACATATGAAATCAAGATTCTTGGCTCACGATATAATATCCTGTCGTAGAGTTCGAGAAATCTATCACGGATTTAACTATTGAGGCCAGAGTTTGTCCGGTTGAATTGAACATTTTCAAGACTCTGTCCGAAATACCATAGGGTACTTGGAGTGTCTGAATTTAATTATAAAATATCCCAAAGCATATATTTCTTAAAATGAATTTACTTATGTATGTGTAAAATATATGATGTTTCAAATGCGAAAGTTACTATAAATTAATCATATTAAATTTAGACGTGATAAATACACTTTTTAACATGAATATACAGGGTGCGCTAAAAGTTTGAGCTGCTTTTTGCATTCAAATTCGAAACTAAAAATCCTGAATTTATAGCCAAATGAAATCAAATTTTTCTAATGGATAGCATTAGTATTTGAGAAGATAAATTCTAGTTTTAGACAATTTTTGCTAATATTAAACAGATGATGATTTTTTAAATAAATTCAAAAGCAGTCCAGACCTTTGGCGCACCCTGCTATAGTTTACCTTATTATAAGCGCAAGTGTTGTCAGTCTTGTTGATGAAATACGTGTCTTCTCCATCTTTAATCCACGTCAGATCCAAGGATTTATTCGATATTTTGACAATCGACGAAGCGCCCAGATCCCAGACCTCTTCCTCGATAAGAGCAATTTTACTCGTTATCCAGTCGGTCAGAACTCCGGAGACCTAAATTAGACTCATTTTAAAATGATATGATTTCATAAAACAATTTTTTTTAAAAACAAACAAACAAAAAATAACGCCAAAATATCAATGTTTCATAAATACTGTGAGAAATCATAGAGCAAGTTGTTGCTTTCATATAAACTCGAACTTTATTGTTAGAGCATGTTGAAAGTATAATTTCTCCATATTCTTAAAATGATATTATTTAACTTACAAAATAAGAGTTGGGTAGGTTTAGTGATTGCTGAAGTGAAAGAGGGGTCGACGAATTTGGAGGAAAGAATTTCGGCGAACACAATTGGTTCACCGGATCCTGATCCAGTGCCGAGCAGAAAATGATCGGCAGGAATAAAACCCACCAGATCATTCTGAAAAAAAGTAAATTAAAATGAAAAATTAGTCTATTCAATAATTATAAGCCTTAGGGTATATGCACATATAGTTATAGATTATCCGAGGAACCTGCAAAAGTAGAACGTAGAAAAAGGGGCGGGGCTTCAAATTTTAGATTTGTATTTAGATACAGGGAATCTTAGAATTTATGCAGTTTGGAGGAAAATCGATATGATATGGCGATAATTCAATGATAAGCAAACTATAATACGAAGGCTTGCGTCATGCTTTCCCTATGTTTCAGTTGACTATAGCAATTTCGGAAAAATACAATAGAGAAAAATAGTTTATTCTCGAAGAAAATTCCTACACAACTTCGTAATGAAACATAAAATAAAAACGCATCCCGTGTAAATTTCGTTGAGTCATATTCAAGAAAATATCATCATCATCTAAATAAAACAATCTACAAAAGAAAAATCTAATAATTTCGAAAACCCACAAATTTAACTTTTAAACTGTCGTGACCAACATTTGTTTCGGATTAGATTGAATTGTAGAACTAGTGTTCTTTGTCGAGTTCGTATTCGAAGTATTAGACGTTGTCGTTGCTTGAATACTATTCTGAGGTCGGTTCTTAAAATATTTCTAATTCCCCAAATTCATCCTAATTTTCCTTACATTCAACGCACTCTTCTCGTAGTTATACGGAGATACGGTAGCGGCGATTTTATTCGAACTCGAATTATTCTGATTCATTTGAAATTTTCGCGCCGCAGGAGATCTCTGAAGTTATCATACTTAGAAATATAGATAAGAAATTGGAGTACCGTAATCCTCAGGGTAGTCTTTGCATGATTCGCGGGTAGGGGCAGGTGACTTGCGGGTGGTTTCGTCTTCCTTTTCATGGCTAACTTGCAATCGACAATCAGATCGTCCCCATTGCAGTCAGTTGGAATCGATAGGTCTACCGTACTGCTGATCGAACTGCAAAAGTGCCGCATGAGAATCGGGAAAAATGAGCGGAGCCTAGGTTTTACCTATCAGAAGACATGTCGTTATCGTTGAAGGGACCGTCATCGAACGCGTTTTTCTCCGGGCGACCTACTGCGTCCCTTCGCTTGCTAAAATTGATCTTTTTTCAAAAATTCACGATTTCTTTTCAAGAATACCTAGATTTTTCTGTCTCACAGAAGTCGCCCCACGCGTTTTTTGATCCCTTCGGCGTCATTATTTGTTGGCCGTTTTGTTGTGGCATTTCGGAGAGAATTGCTTCTCTCAAGAGTCTTTCGTTGTCTGAAAATTATTTCTTTGAAGAAATTGACCCCTTTTCGAGAAAAAAAGCTCGGTCATCATCAAAAATTTATCTTTTCCAGAAAAATTCCATATTTTACTAGAAATAAAACTGATCTTCACAAAATTTGATTTCTTTTCAGAAAAAAATTTGTTATTTTCCAAGAAAAAGCTGATTTTCATTAATTGTTCATCCTTTTTCGAGAATCCATACCAGTCTGAATCGCTCCTCCGCTTCTCCTGCTTCCAGAATGCCTTCTGGAACTCGTGTTCACCTCGTCGCTCCTCTGATACCGTCTTCGCGAATGATGCTGGCCTCCAGGCGAATTGAAATTCGACGTCGGCAGGGCTGATTCGATAGATCTCGTTAATAGATCCACATCCATTTGTAGGGTAGCGTAGAAATCATCGCCCATAGAAGGTGCGGGGAGGTTATCGTCTGAAGACTGATGACTTTTAAGGAAATTGATCTCTTTTAATGAAATATCGATCTATTTTCTCGAAAATTCGATGTCTTTTCATGAAAATGTGATCTATCACCAATAAAAAGTCATTTTCATCAAAGTGCTTTATGCTCTTACCCGGACTATCAATGACATTTGGTCCATGATACGATTGATTTTGCACATCCTGAGAGATCATAGGTATGATCATGGGCTGATACCCCGGATGCATGTCCGAGATTCGGCCAGGTCCGACCTGACCCACTGTTGGTGTGACTTGATCCGCAACTAGCGCTGTGGAAGCCGTACTACCTCCTGCTTCATTCTGATTCTTTCCCATTTCTGTTCCGGTCGGATCGATTTGAGATAGAGGTAGCTGGGGTTGGTTCATCACTGAAAATAAATTGCGGATTTTCTGGGATTTTAAAGATTTGTTTACCACCACAAAGTGTTGGAGATGAAGGTAGCTCAGATAGAGATACAGGAGAAAGCCTTGCGCTACTCCGCTCGGTTTCAGCAGTAGAGCACCATCCACCGCTCTAAAGATGCACTGGATATTATAAACCCGGATCTATGAAACCCCTACCGGCTGTTCGGAGAGATTGTTGATTGAGGATGTCGATCCTCCTCTCGTACACAGAATAGATTCGCTGGCCTCATTGAGGTCGATATCGGGATGATCCTGCTCCGGATCTTTATTTTGCAGCTCCTGGTTTTGTTGCTGATGTCTTGGGCCCATATTGAAACCCCCTCCTGGGGACAGGTGACTTCTAGAAAATTTCTTATAAAAACTTTACATCCGTTTATTTGATAATTCTTAGTTTAAAAAGATACAAGGAAAAAATGTAAATTATTTTCTTGAATTTAAAATAACATAGTCCCTACTCATTCTGTCGTTGAGTATTGTGCAGGTATCTCGGAAGACTGGCGGACCGTCCTTCAAATGGCTGAATCATAGGGATTCCTGAGGCCCCAGGACTAGGGCGGTTCATCCTCAAAGGCAAAAGCCTGGGAGAGATGGTCTGAGATGGATTCATGGGAGGGTAGTTGAATCGATCTGTTGAGGACTGCATGGACATCGAGTTCTGGTCCATATACGAATAGGACATGCCTAAATTAGGAGTTAGACAAATTTAAGAACGATAAAAATATGCAAATTTCTTCAAATAGATATTTCTAGAGAAAATTCATAAAATTTGCTTTTAGAATACAATAAATTTTGGTACTTAATTTTTAAAATTTTAATATTGGATTAATATTCAAAAATTAAGGTAAAGTATAATTATTTTTAAATTTAAACAACTACCTCCATATCTTGTAGAGCTGGGTTGATTGATGTGGTTGAGGATATTCTTTACAGCGCCTCGAATGTCGTCCCTAGCGCAATTCCGTAAAGAGTTCAATTGTTGCATGGCCCGAGCGTTGTGCCGGATCAGGTTCTAAGATGTAGATTTTTGAAATCCGGATATTTCAAATTCATTGATATATGAAATTCCCCAATGAAAATACCTGGAGATGCGGATCTTTCACGACTAGATTTGTCAGTGCCCCCAAAGCATTGGTGATCGTGGTGAAGCTTCCATCAAACAGAAGATCCAATAGTCTTCTAACAAGCTCAGGTCGTACGTCCAAGTGTGTAGACGTAGTCGAGAGATATTGCGTCACGTATTTCAGAATCCCCGAAGCGCTCTCGACACTCGACTAAAACAGGAATTTTTGTCAAAAATTGAACATTTTATTTTTTTCTGGATTATTCGTGGATTTTTAAGGAAAATAACGTTGAAAATAGATTTTTCGAGTTTCGAAAGAAGGGTACCATGATAGATGTCACAAAAATTTTCGTTCTATATACTAAAATTGATCCGCTTTTCAAATTGGTGGTCAATGAATTTCGTGGACTTCAAAAATTAGTAATTTCATTTAAATCTTACTGCTTTAGCTGGGTCACAATCCAGTAGCATAGCCAGTACTTGCAGGCAATGTGGCGTGTTGCAAATTGTCGCTTTATTGTTATTCGAATGTGACGCCAAGTTCCATAGTGCACAAAGAGTAGCCTAAAAGTTACAGTAATTCAGATTTTCAGGGATAATTTTTATACCTGAACGCAGAGTTTATCACTTTGACTATGCGCTCTGACTAGAGCCATCGCAAGTGCGGGCACGCATGAAGACAACCGAGCTCCCGCAAGTTCATCTTCGGCCTTCCAGGACAGATTTCGAATGATACTTGCGTAGACCTGAAATTAGCATATTCCTAATATTTTAATTTCATGATTTACAAAAAGTATATTTATGAACTGATTATGTAAATATTCGTTTTATAAATTTCGACATTTCATATATCCTGATTATTCAATGCTAGATTAGAGATATGCTGTAATACTGCGCGGATAAGTCAAAGGTCTTTGATTCTATTCTTTTTCTACCCAATTCTCTCTCTCGCGCAGGGCGCGTCAGCTGTTGCCTATGTGCTTAGACCACAATAAAGGTATAATCAATTGAATCTCAGAATATATCGATTTTTAAATAATCGCATATATGAAATCCCAAATGTACAGATATATTCCTAGATTTTGCTTGAAGAAACTTTGAATAAATCGCTATGTTATGCATCCAATAACATGAAAAAGTTATGGTACAACACCACTAACTTAATGGGGGATAAAATTGACGTTAAGCTCAATTACAATAAACTAACTAGTCGCTTACCTGGACCAAATTCGGAGCATTTTCGATGATCAGCACTACGGTGTCGATGAATCGGTTGTAAAGACATAGTCGCTGCTTGGAAAGTGGCTGTTTGAACGTCAAGTTCGTCAGGCCGTTAGCTATCGACTTTCTTATCGAACGATGCTCGTTAGATTTCAGGTTGACTTTGAAGACTTGAACTTCCAGAATTAACACTTCAGCTAGGCCATCCACTAGTCCTGAATAGTAACACATGCTAATTTTAGCTATTCCACAATAACTGACCTAGTAAAATAGCGCTTTTCCTGTACTCTTCGTCGAATGAAGCGTCGACGATACTATTTAACGCGTTAGAAAGCCGGTTTAGATATGTCGTGGTGCACTCCCTGTCCTCAACAACGCTGGCATCTCCTCGTAGGATGTAGATCTGAAGAAATATATGAATTCTGAATTAAAAAATAAGAATTAACCTGTTCCCTAACACACTTCGAATGATCGAAGGCGTCCTTTAGACGACGATATCTGAAGTATATTGATGATGGTCGAACAGCTCAGTTGGTTAGAGGTGCTGGCTTATTTCTTGCAACACATACCTCTGCGGTACGAGCTCCCGTTGACCAGATATGATTGCGAATACTTGCTGATGGATTTGATCGAGCTGAAGAGCATCTTCTTTCGTAACCTTGAATTTTCGTCGTTCTTCAAAGTTCAGAGGCGCCAATAATAAGGAGATTTCAGCTTCGACATCGACTATTCTCTGGAATAAATTATAAAATTTAGCTATTATTTTAATTATAACCTGATTTTCAAACTGAGGCCTCCTTAAGCTTTCAGAACACGACGGACCCGGTATATCCTCAGTGGTAGAATCGTCATCGCTCAGGGTCATTTATATGTCGATTTAAAATCGAGGAAGCTCGGCGATCTTATCAATATTTAGCCTGAAATTCGAAACTTCAAGTAAAATATAATTTGTTTATGAAAATTAAGACCTATCGCTGTAACATGAAGACTTAGTTTGAATCGATATCAAACCAACAAGTGGCTATTGAATTACAAGGACCTTTAATCAATCAATCAATATATCGATAATCGTGTTAAATCAAGATAATTTAAAGAAATAATTCAAGTTTAAGATGATTTAAAACTGAAAAGTTTAAGTTTAAACCCAAAACCCAAATCAAAGTCTAAACTTCTGAAAGATATGGGGGTAAAACATAAGGGACAAATAGCCAAGTAGCGTCCATACATAAAGGCGGCATGTGGTGAGAGATAGAGGGTTTAATAGAAGGCGCAGAGAAAGAAATAGAGTCGGAGAAAGAAAAGATAGGGAAATAGTGAAGGTAAAGGAAAATGTTAGAGAAAGAAAACTGACGAGACATAGTATGGAAAAAGAGGAGAAAAAGAAATCCTTTGATGTCTTTCTAGCGGCGTCCTCTTTTGGCAAATCTCTATGTCTTTTTCTTCTTTCGCACTCTCTCATTTACCAATTATCTCTAATTTCATTGTTTTCTGGTAGTCTTTTATCCATGCGAAAACCACTGAAAAATTTGAATAAGACAAAAATAAGTGTCATTTCATTTGAAAATAAATATCATACCTCAGCGAATTATTATTTATGCTTTAAAAGATAAAATAACCACACTCCTCAAGAATTTTCGCTAATTTTGTAAGTTTCGGTATGTCAATTTTTTGTGTCCTGGGTTCGAACCAAACCCATATGGGTGGATACACTCATGAACCCTAATCACAAAAATGGGGAGACCAGGCCCCGCCCCCAAAAGTGGGCGGGACTAGATGGGAATCAAAGTTGAGAGTTTTAACGATTTGACTGTAAACAGGAGGTACAAAGAAAACTTTTGCTATAAAAGATTTTCGAAAAGTTTTTTTTTTAATTTCAGATTAGAGATACCAAATTGTGAAGGAAATATTATGGAGGGTAGGTCGCAGAGCAATCTTGACTTAAGTCCCCTCTAGGTCTGCGTGTTCTTAGGCACTCGGTAAAGTGACCGACATCATCATTCCATCTACTTCTATCGTGCCTGCTCAATGGTCTTTCAAATCTGGTCTTATTGATACGCTTTAATCAAGTTCAGAACTTTACTTTTTCCAATTCAAATCTCGTTCAATTCTACGTCATTCGAACTTGCTAGACTACGATCATAAATGTGAAGGTAATTTTAATCCAAAGGTTTTTTGAAAGTGGTCACGACACACCTCCAAAATCACCTGTATAATCAATGAAGAGGAAATAGTGCATGAAAAGATACAGAAAATAGCGAGTAAGTGACCCAAAGATTCACTTGCCAATTTTTTTATACTTCTCAATTCTCGTCATCCATGAATGGTCATTTTTCTTTTTCTTCCTCACTTATTTTTAGATTCAACTTGTATATTCCCGATACGGAATCTCAACTTGATATATTATTTAAATAGGGCTACATTCACTTCTGAATCATTAGTCGCAGACTTTCTCATTCAATCAATACTCTTCTACTATTTCCATTTTGAAATAATAATATGGTGACTGTTTAAGTCTCTTAACAAAGATGTTAGCCAATTTACCAGTCGAACTTATATTGTTGATCTGCCAATATCCCGAATTCAAAGACCTGGGACAATTGGTCTGGACTAATAAACGGATGATGCAGATAATCAAGAAACATCTGTCAATATTGCTCGAGGGGAAAATTTTATTCTATCGTAAGAAATTATATTGAAAACTAAGTAAGGGGTTTTGAAATTATTCGTAATAATTTAGATTTATATTCAAATAATGGTAAACCTGAAGGAAGAATAGGCTTGTTCAATTCATATACCTGCTCAGCAGAAAGGATTGCAGAATTCCACAGTTGGTGTTACCCATTTGAAGTAGCAACTACAGAGAATAAAGTAAATTCTTCTGTTCGTTATTTGGAATAATTTCTCAAATTTCAGATTTTTGGGATTAAAAGTGGATATAGATCATTTGAAATATATGACTTGGATACTCGACAAATTTCAAGAGGTTTTATCAACAAACTCATGAATGAACAAGCCAAAGAATTTTACAGGTCCAGACCCTCCTGAATGGCGTTATGGTGCATCTGTGGCTTATTTCAAAGATAAATTGTATTATTTGGGTGGATATACGAATCGAGTCGATGTAAGAATATCGAACGAAAGCCCATAAAATAATTTATTCAGGTTTTAATAAATGGAAAATGGGAGACAGGACCTGCTTTTCCTCTTCCAATTAGTTGGGCTCAGGCAATAACATGCGACGAAAATTTATACGGTTACATTATAGCATATTCATTATTGTAATTATGCATATTCAGTTATTGGTGGAAGAAATAGCCTAAAGATAAATAGATTATCCGACGATGAACGAGAATGGATTGAAGTCGGAGAGATTCCAGAAAGACGAATTTCCTTCGGAGTTGCATCGCTAAATGGAAGAATTTACATAACTGGAGGACAGAAGTCGTTAATTTTTGTATGATAAATAATATATCATTATATATTTAGTTTTGGAGTATTCAAATCCTGCTTATGTTTCGATCCCTCAGCTCCAGTTGACAGTCGAATTTCTCGAATCGCTGATATGAATTATGCAAGATATGATCATTCGCTCGTTGTCACTAACGAGAACTTGTATGCAATCGGAGGGTGAGCTGAGATTCTGCATATCCTTTATACGAAACATTTGTTAACTTAGATTTCAAAACCCTTTTTGCGAAAACTCCTATGATTCAATCGAGGAATACGATCCACAAACGAATGAATGGCGTGAAATCGGAAAATAACATAAAATAAAGCTTGATTATACTAATCTCAGATTTCATATAGAAATTGTATTCAATAAAATGTGAAATAATTATTTAATTTCAATGCACATGATAAAACAACTCTCGAAAACATCCAGTAGTGATGAGAGATAATTGTAGCCCAAATAAATATTCTTTTTAATCAAAATTGTACTAACTGAACTTCGAACTGACTGGAAATTTAGTTCAAGTTCGATTTTTTCGAACCTCAGACAACCCTGATCCTGTCATTTACTCTCAATTATTTGCGACAATGTCATTGCCATAAAATAAAATTTTTGTTTTAAATGAGGTTGAATAAATTTAAAAAAGAACAATAAATAACTGATAGCATATCGAAATTGATCAACTTATGTTAACACACCCCTAGAAAATATTCACTTTGATCCTTTCCTAGCTCCACCCACCTGTGGGGGCGGGGCCTGATCTCCCCATTTTTGTGATTAGGATCCATGGATGTATCCACCATATAAGTTTGATTCGGATCCAGGACACTTTTGAAATTGTCCAGGCCCTTGTCAGTTATTC
Source organism: Diploscapter pachys (assembly GCA_002287525.1). Lineage (NCBI taxonomy): Eukaryota > Metazoa > Nematoda > Chromadorea > Rhabditida > Rhabditidae > Diploscapter > Diploscapter pachys. Next base: position 163,025 of record LIAE01009124.1, on the reverse strand, counting down.
GTGGAATGTCTCTTAAGCTATGCATTTTGTGATAGTGATCATTCTAATTTACCATATAGGATATTCGACATGTCGATATTAGAATTCAAAACAGGATTTTCAATCAAAATCTCAGCACCGTATGCGACAAATGAGGGAACGATGTTCCTTCCTAAAATTATAATATTTTCATATCATCATCGTGGTATATAGCTTTTGGTCGATCATTTTCCATTACCGAAGTGCATGAATACGTTGTTCCCAGATCAATCCCGATATAGACCATATTGGTTGCTTATTCAAATCAAAGAATTATTTACAACAACAACAACAACAACAACAAAATATTTATTATAAAGAATTAGGACTCTTATCTTCGTTTACTGAAGAGGAACATTAGCCAAAAATTGATAGATAAAAGTCAATTGAAGATTTCAAAAAGGACTAGTTGACTA
>LIAE01009124.1:130389-162471 GCA_002287525.1 Diploscapter pachys | reverse complement strand
TTTCTACATTACCCAAACCAAATCGTAATGAAAACTATCTTAGAATATCCTCAGAGTATTTGGAATTGGTTTATTTGTAACTTCAATTTTCTAAGATGGTTAAAAATTGAATTCTGACAATTCAATAATATCAAATTTTCTGATAAGCAGACTTATGAAAATAAAGTCCAGGAGCTTCTATTAGAGAATTAATGTATGTTTTTGAATAAAGGATGTGATTATGGACTTAATTAAAAAAAGATGATTTTTGGTACAAATGCTCATAGATGTTTCAAATTTATACCTTTAAGATTTTAAGCTAAAAAACAATGACAAAATAAACTTTCTTATTATTCAGAATTTTGAATCTAATAATTTAATAAGTAATTTAGATTCTCTCCATGCAGATATTGACTTATATGCGGATATATTCCATGATCTTGGGTATTCAAAATTATATTGATCAACACATATTACGTTAATACTACACCAATATGTGGGTTCTATATCCCGTTGACCAACTGAGGATGCCTGTCGAGGACCATAAATTTTGATTTCAATACGTCTGAGTATATAGCAATCAAATTTAAAATGAGCGAACGACGAATATCGAAGAGTTTTTAATTGATCGACACTAAAACCTCGCAGTTAATGTTTATATTGTTATTATATAAGCTTACTAGAGTTCCAAAAAATCAATAGTGTAAATGCCATTGAGAGTTGCTGGTTCGATTAAATATGTAGTTACACCTTCAATTCGTAAATTTCCCAACTTTATTTCCACACGAGGACAAGCGTTTGGGTTGACAATCTAAAATCGATTATGTTACCTGTGAGAATCATTGATTAACTTCAGATAAATGTGACTTAATATTTTAACATTAATATTGCATTTTTAGAAATACTAAATTATTGAGTACCCATTTATTATAAATGGAATCATCCTGATCGTTTCCTGCCCTTTGCGAAGATTGAGGTTGATTGTGACGGTGCACTTGATCTTGATTTGCTGGTGCGCTTGTATTCGTATGCCCTAAATTTGCTATCTATTAACCTTTACCCTATCCTTAACAATGCATTACTCTTCCATAGAATTACTATTTCATCAAGACTAATTCAACTGATGACTGGTTTATTTTTAATGAACATAATTATTATATCTATACAAGGTGGGCGAAAATATTGATACAATTTTCTAAGATCATCTAGAATCGAGTAAGAGTACCTACTCGAGAAGATTTTGATAGGGCTAAATTGTCTAGAAAAATATCTATAAGAAACCTATAAGATGCTTCAGGGAATACCTTTATTGTTGAAAATATTGAGCTTAAATATGCAAAATGACAACTTTATTGTCAAAGATCAAGCATACCTTATTCTTCAAAGTTCAAATTTTGGGTAGTTAGTTGACATTTTTCGATAAACTTCTTAACAGATGCACACATACTAGCTTTATCTAACTTCATTTATTGTCATAAATCATGTGTTGTTTAGCTTGTCATAAGCTAATCAAAATTATTAGTTAAACATATTTCGAATTTACTGGATTTAGTCATATTTAGGGAGGTTAATATGTGATACAGTATTAGTATTTTTGCGCGTCCTGTAGGATATATTTAGGTATTCTATATGGTTTTACAGTTGCATAAACGAGCTACAAGATCGCGTGGGGCATTCTGACCTGGTTGAGGTTGGGTATTGACTGACATTGCAATTGCAGTCTCTTCTCTACCGGTATTTGAAGGATGTTTATTATTATCGCCGGTCATTGATTTTCCAGGTTCTTTGGCCGATGATGAAATCGTAGAATCCCCAAGCAATTGAGCTGAGTTTGGCAACTTATTGAATGGGTTGTCTCTACCAATCTGCAAATTATTCATATCTCGGATTAATCCATTCATTATATTATTAATCAACGGGATTTTAATTCCATTCTGAAATTATCACCTCCATTTTAGTAATGGATTATTTATTTTCAAAATTTTCTTCCGTTTTTCCTTGTTCTTTCATAGAATTTAACGGGATTTTTGTAACAAGCACTTGGCAATTATTTTCCTCTATCGATATTGATAAAAATTACTCGATTAATTACTGATAATTGCTCTTAAAAACGCGAAAAGCGAAAAGAAAATAAAGAAATCTTCTAACGAACAAATGGTTATCTCTCGCGCATACAAGACTCGCAAGAGGGGGAGAAAGAAAGATTCTTTTTTTATCTCATTCCAAGTAACCAATCATTCACAATAATGTAAGATGATAGAATCGGATGAACAACTACCAGTTGATGAAACTGGCTATTCAGACTGAAAATATGAGATGCTACGATGTTTAGATTGAGTATCTTGAGATGTATGCGGATTTCGAATATTTTTTTACTGGATTATACTGATGATCTTTTATCACTCCCTCTGCTAATTGATTATCTCCATCGTGCCTTTTATCAGGAATGGGAATATTGTCAGCTGGAGCTGGAATTTGAACTAGAGTTGATACTTCATCTGCATCTGAAGTTGGCACTTCTCCCTCTGGAGCTGGAGGTGGTCCTTCTTCCTCTTGTTCTTGTTCTTGGATAATTTCGATGACTTCCTCGTAACCGATAAATTCCTCAGCCACGGTGACAGTTTTGCTAACAATCGCTGCTGCACCGATGGCAGCTACCTTGAATTATTTTCAGTTAAAATGTCAAAAAAAGAAATCTCCTACTTCGTCCACGTTCAAAAAATTACATATCGTTGATCCTTTAAAATTTTCAGTTAAGTATTCCGTAATTATAGGCAATTGAGTGGATCCACCAGCCAGCAATATAAATCTTGGCTTCAGATCTAAGATTTATCAAGAAAATAAGTGATCTCATGAAATTATACCTTTATAAACTTTTCCAACATCTTTAATGATTTGGTCAACTTTCTCATTATAATATTTTACAATTTCATCCTTTTGAATAACTTCAACCAAATCGCGATCCTCATCACCACTTCTATATAATGAATCGACATCTGAAATGTTTAAATTCAAATCTTTTCCATCTTGAAGACCCAAAGTTCACCAATTCGTGTATGGGGTGCAAATGATAAAGCACACTTCATCTTTTCGCAGGCAATTTTTAGACGACGTTCTGCTCGAGTTGATACTTTTGGTCTTTGTCCTCCATTCTAAAATAACAAATCAGCACGATTCAATATTAAGGGGGGATGTCAGGAAATTCTCTCTTAAATATGACTCTACCTGCTGAGTAACCTTATCCATCATCTTGTCAAAAATGAGTCTATCGATGTCATCACCAGCAAAGTTTTCAACAATTGGTTCAATTCCAGAAATTTGAGCTATAATCCAGTCAGTCCAGTTAGCTTTCTAAATTTACAAGAATTATTGAAAGTTCACATGAATGCTACCTCTTTTTGGGTTTCTTGCTGATTTTTTTGCTGGACCTCTTCGTGGGTCTTTTCCTGGATAAAATATGCCGCAACTTGCAAGTATCCTGCCCCCATACAGAAAACGAGCGCTACATCGCCTTTCGAGTGAATGTTCAATCGAGGAGCATATGCAGCTGCGACAGCAATAGTCTCATCAATTAAGTTAACGGTTATTTCATCAATCGGTGAAGGTTCTTCTTTCGAAGTCTTTCTTCTTTTGGGTCTACTACTTGATGGATTACTAAATGAACTTCCATCGTTTTTCGTTTTGTATTTTTCAAGAACCTTGCTTGCTTCACATTTTGCAATTTTATTCGCCACTTCGCGTACTTCCGTTTCATAGTCACTTCTATATCTTTCGCGATTCAGAAGGGGAACAGTAACTACTATTGATGGTGATGGCTAAATTTGAAGATTTTAAAGATCAATAATATAAAAATTGAATACGTACTGACAGATTTGGGAAATTATTCAATGCTGTAGAAAAAAGTGGTCCGAGCAATGTTGCAAATATTTCCTTGGCATTGAGAACTTTAGGTGGCTTTTCTTTACCTTGATCTATCATATCGAATGTTGCAGTTGCTGAGCAATTTTATCTTTTTATAAATTAACCGAATGCACACTAACCATCATCGCGTAAGTTTTCAGATCGTTTGAAAAAGTATCGCTTCTTATCCTGTACCAAGTCAATTTCACCATCTGTCTTTCCCAAAAGCCATCGAATATCTAAAAAAAACATTTCTTAAAAGGCATGCTGGATATTTCAAATAACCGTAAATCACATTCTGCAAGCAAATAGCGTAGTTTTCAGCCATTCTTCCGACGAGCCATTCGCCCTGTTCAGAATACGCAACGTATGTCGGGACAGATCGATTCGATTCTAAAAAGATCATGTTTGCATTGAAATATGAAAATGAAACACCATGCTCAACGATCTGAATGTATTTCTCTTTGCAGATGGCGATCCTGCACTTCGACGTGCCAATATCGATAGCGATTGCATCACGAATATTCGGATTTTTATTGGGTTCACTCGTGATTGCCTTAATTTCTGGATTATTTTGAGTTGGATCTGTAGTTATTTTGTCTATCTAGAAACCGCATGACATATTTTAAAAATCTCTAAGGGACAACTTGTAAATCGCACGACATGAGAAATAGTGCGAGAAAAGAAATCATATAGTCAATACTCTACACTATTTCACATGTCTTGAGGTCTTGATGTCGTGGGGTTTTCGAATAGTTCCAAGAATACCATTTTATTAAGGGAACTAAATGTGACTACTTTTCCAGATGGCGGAAAATAATATAGCATAACATAAAACGTAATCAACCTTACATAATAAGTTGACGACTGAGAAGCTGATACCTTTTTCACAGCTTCCTGAATTGGGGGTTCCTTGAATTCGATTTCTTCATTCTTCATCCATCTGTCGAAAGCATCTGGGTTATTCAACACTGGTTTTATGTTCATTATGGCTCGGGCGAATTTTTCTAAACTCATGAAATAGTGTTATTTCAGGTGTATTTGTATTTTCATTACCTAAATCAGTAGAGTCCTTGAATATTGCGGCAATTATTATCCTGATCTGCTCATTTTGGGAATTGTAGAAATCTGGCATCTAAAATTTCGTTGGCATTTCTTATTGATAAAAATGCTTTTTGATTTACCCTCGATCGGTCCATTAGAAAACGCCATTTTCTATACTCCACTCGTGCTTCTTTAGGCATGTCTTTCGACATCAAATCGATGCTGTCAATTTTATCGGAAAGAGATAAATCATCTGCCTTCCATAAATTTTTGATGAGATTCTTTTGTGAAACACCCAACATTTCAACAAATGGCGGCAGTTGCTAAAAAATTTCTGATAAACTTATCATCTAGAAAGAATAATTCATTATAGAAAATTTAAGTTTCAACTTATGGTTTTGGAAAGAGGACTTGTAGAAGTTAGTATAGGTCTATCACTCATTTTGACTGAATTTGGCTAACTTCGAATTCAATCAATGCCTATCAACGCCTTCCTCGTGTGTTATAAAGCAAGCTAATATTGGGCAGTAAGAAATATTCGGATAACGATACGAATGCATAGAAAGAAATGAAGCAAAAATCCAACCTAGATCGACGATACGCCTGATAAAATGGTTCTATGCAAAAAAAAATCAAGACAAAATAGCCGCACGTATAAGCAATATTTCGTTTGCGAAAATGTGTTCATTTCGAGTAACGGATTTTTGAGGTTTTTCGGTCAGAGAGTTTTCTTTTTATTCTTTTTCACGGAAGGTTTATTTACAGCCCAGATCATCTTTTATGTGCAAAAATTGGATTGGGTATATCCACTTGGAGGTCCTACCTTTAGTTGCTTAGGTGAGTTATCAATACAGATTCTGCCAAATTGGTCTGCCAACTAAATTAAAAAGTGAATTCAGTTAATTGTATATTGAAACTTCAATAGCATTGGCCACAATAGCAGCTCCATGAGACACGATTTCGTCTGGATTCAAATCGAGTTTGATTTTATCGTTTCCAAATTTCGCAGTCAGAAGTTCCCTGATACTCGGTATTCTGGTTGAACCACCAACGAGAATCTAAAACAGTTTATCTTGTTCTATATGTAATTATTGAATGAATTATTTACAACGTAATTAATATCGTTAGAAGTCATTTGTGCAATGTTTAGAACCAAATCAACTTGGTGGACCGCTTTAGTAAATAGATCAGAACATAATTGGTTCAATTGAGATTTTGTCAACGGAACTTTCAAATTAACTTTATCATTAATCTCAATCTGAATTCAATATTGAATAAATTAAAGATAGTATGAAGATCCACTTACGAAGATATTTGTTTCTTCAATATTATTTGACAAAAACTCTTTCGCTTCTCTGCATTTCGTGCGTAATTTTTTAATTAATCTTGGATTTAGATATCTATCATAATTTGGAATTTTCTTAAATTCCGTAAGCACATATGTCATAATACGGCCGTCAACATCTTGACCGCCTAAAATATACATCATTTCTGTTTGAAAGAATAGTACATACCTAAATGAATATCACCGGTCACAGCCATGACGCCGACGTCATTACCAATCATCTCCAGAATGCTTACATCTAGCGTTCCTAAATTTAGAAAAATGCAGATAGTTTTATATTAAAACTAACCTCCTCCAAAGTCGAAAACGAGAAGTTTCGAATTTCCTAATTTCTTCTTCTCATTATAAGCAATTGCAGCAGCGTTAGGTTCATGCAATAATCGTTTTAATTCAAGTCCGGCTAATTCAATCGCTTTTTTCGTTGCATTCTTTTGATTCTCATAAAAGAATGCAGGAACAGTCACGACAACTCCAGTAACTTTTTGATTTAAATAAATCTAGAAAAAAATAAGTAAGAATTCCCGAAAACAATAAAAAATAACACCTCAGCTCTTCTCTTCAAGTATTTCAATATCTCTGCGGAAACTTCTTCGGGCTTCAAAAATCGCTCATTTGGAGTTCCCTTATTCAACACATATCCAGCGCATTTCTAAAGTCAGAAAATTTCATAAAGAAATACACTGAAATTACATCTCTTGTATCGACATTAAATGTCCAGAGTTGACGAGCTTCAGCATTCGGCAAATCGTGCAGGAATTCCCAACCAAGCAATCGTTTCGAATCTGAAACTATCGAGATTTGCTAAATTTCCTAAATTTACCTACCGTATAGAATATTCGACATATCGATATTAGAATTCAAAGCATCATTTCCAATCAAAATCTCAGCACCATATGCGACAACTGAAGGGACGATGGTCTTTCCTAAAATTATCACACCCTCTCAAAATTATGATATTTTCATACCATCATCATGGTGAATGGCAATGGGTTTGCCGTTTTCAATAACCGAAACACAAGAATATGTCGTGCCCAAGTCGATCCCGATGTAGACCATTACGATCTATAGTTTATCATAATCGAGTAATTTTATGTGAAATAAAATCAAAAGTACACGGCAATTATATCGATTGATAGAGGAATTATATGATAACGAATGCTTGCGAATATTTTGTTTAAAAGCGACTCTGAGTGATTCAAGGATCGGTAGGAACTAGAAAAATCGATATCCCAAAAAGGAACCCCGAGGTATCTTCACAAAAGTTGCTCAGTTTGATGAGCTCTATCGATTAGTATACATATTGTGGGGTCTAACCCTCAAAATTGAAATTTCGATATTTGGGTCGCCAACTTTGGTGCAATGGTGAAGTGTAGGGTCATACCTAACCTATCGATTTTATTATTGATATTAACGTAATTTTACCTGGAGAATCCGAATATGAAATCAAATTTTACCAACAAATAACAAAATTTTCGAGTTATGGTCGATTTTCTGCAAAAAAACGTTTTTGAGACCGCCATTTTTGACACTTTTGACTTTGGGACCCCCTTCAGCCCCAAACAAATGGCTGATCCCCCTAAACCAATATATTTTTAGAAAGTAAATTCCATGGCCATGTTCATCCTTTTTAAATTTTTCGAAAATCTTTTATAGCAAAAAAGTTTTCTTTGTACCTCCCCTTGACAGTCAAATCATGAAAATGCTCAGCTTTGACCCCGACCTAGCCCCGCCCACTTTAGGGAGCGGGACCTGATCTCCCCATTTTTGTGATTAGGCTCCATGGGTGTATCCACCATATAAGTTTGGTTCGGATCCGAGACACTTTTGCAATTATTCGGACCCCCTCTGTCAGCTGTTCTGGTTATTCGTGGAATGGCTCTTAAAGGATGGTCTTCAATTGAATACTAGACCCTAGTGATAGAGTACTAACTACTAGAATCTGTTTGCAAATGAAAATTAGCATAAAATACTATGGATTTTCCCTGTGTTAAGTCTGTACGCCTTGAACTTGATGAAGATCGATTTGGTACTACAACATTATATTGCTGTACAAATTTACAAATATTCTTCTTGAATCATATTTATTCATCTAAAATTTCGGAGGGAATAAAATAATAGATTATGCCTGATAAGATGAAGAAGATTTGGATTTCTGATTGAGTGCGGTGTCTTTGGGGATGTCTTGGAACGAGAAGGCTCTTTTCTTTGAGAGCGTGCCTTCTAAAAATATTCAAATTCTTAAGATTATACTAATTGAAAAAAAAAACGAACTAATTACTAACTTAGAAAAGTTATTTAGTCGGTTTTCTAAGGTTTATGTTAACCTATGACTTTTCCCTAATTTAGAAATTTATTTATTCTAATTTTTCTAATTTTAAGCCGTACTCTTGTTAATCGCGTTGAATTTGTGTAGCTCGGTCCTGTCTTCTGAGGAAATCGAAATGTAGACGTCTCCGTTCGGCTGCTTGCCCACGATATGCGCATTCTGACAGGAGAAAACTTCGCGCTCCACTGACAGCACGCTAAATTAGGTGTACGGTAATCTACAGTGCCCTATTTTCAAGTTACAGTATACCTCTCACTATTCCTGTCCTGCCTAGTGGCCAACTGTAGAATTTCAATCGAGTCATAGTGAATTATGTAGAGATAGGGTGATGTGAAAACTGAAAAATGCTCATTTTTGAAGTTACGGTATTTGTTGAGGTTTTACCGAATTCCATAGGCATTTGCTCCCACTCGATCTTCACATTTCGTGTGTCCTGTCCGGACGAGTTGCAGAAGATACCGTGATCTAAAAATTAATGTTAAAATAATACCATTTTTGAAATCAATAAAAATATCACTTTTTAAGGAATCTTTACAAACTGACGTCACATAAAATCTACTTAAAATTGGTTTCATATTTGAAAATAAATGACGTCATTCAAAGAAAATTAAAAACTTCGATATCATATGATTTTTGCTTACTCTGACAAGCGAGTAGGACCTCGTCCTTATCGGTGTTCAGAATCGCGACCGGATAATCGGTGCCGGAATTTTGCGAGATCGGCCTGGAAACGATCGATCCTTGCTCGGTCAGGGGAACAAAATAGAATGAATCCGCCGCAGAGTAAAATCCTCCCAGACCCGATTGCATACAGATGACAGGCTCTCGGGTAGTCAGGGTCTGAAAAAATTGGACTTTGATCTCTTTTCAGAATAGGAGACCAATCTTACCTGACTAAGCGAAAAGAGATCTTTGGAAGAGTTGTACTTGAAGATGTAAATGTTAGTGTAGTCGGCAACGCAGAGGTATCTGAAACTTTTTGTCTTTTTCTGAAAGAAAAGCTGATCTTCATCATGAGACTTGTTCTTTTTCCGAAATTTTGCACATATTTACCTCTGATTAGTGGTCTCCTCCCTATGATAGAGTAGAACGTTCAGTCTTTCGAAGGATCCCATCGAATCAGGGTGTACCGCTGGAGAGTTTCCAGATTTGGCCTGTTTGACGATCGTCGAAATCGGAACGATACACAGCTTCCTGCTAGGACCGATTATCATCGCCACGCAGTTGATGTCGTCCATGCACGCCATCTGCAAATAGTCAGCTTGAGCGCGCTCACTTTCACCTGCATCATCACTTACCGCTGTCATCGAGCTGATGCCCTGAATATGAATTGGAAGCCTCGGCCCATTTAGAGTGGAATAGAAGAGCCCAGTTTGGGCACATAGAAGTAGAAGATCATCAATGAGAGCCACGGAGAAGATAGCCAGGTTATTCGGGGATTGGAGGGTCTGAAATTACGATTTTTTTTTTTTAAATATAAGATCCCCTTTTTGAAAAATAAAAGATCTCCTTACCATGACACAAATCTGCTCAGAAAGACAGTCGGGCTTCTGCATTTGCATCATTCGCTTGGTGTGTGCCTTCTGAAGCATGTCGATCCATCGTGTGGCGGCAGAGATGGAGGGCGCCAGAAGGAAAATGGAGTAGCTAAAATAGAAGGCGCCTTATTTTAAAATATAAGACCCACATTAAAAGAAGAACTAAGGATCTTCATTTAAAAAATAGAAGACCTCTTGTTGAAAGATAAAAGGATCCTACCAATTCATCTTCAACTGAATGATGTTATTAGTCAATCGGTTGTGCTCTCCCGGCATACCGCCTTCAGAAGGCACGACGACGTTCGTTTTCAGCGTCCAGGATTCAGAATCCAGGTTGATATTCATGTTGGGCTGAGCTACCTTGAGATCTGCTTCAATCGCGTCGTTATCATAGAAGACGAGTTTCATTTTGTCGAGAACAGCCCACATGGATTGCCAGGTTTTAGAGGGGCAGTCATCTCTAAAAAAATCAATAGTTTAAATAAAATTTATCTAGGTGAAAGAAAAGATACAAAAACTGTAATAATGATTTTTATTTTAAAAAAATAAAATAATCCTAAGATGGCTAAATTCGAATAAAATAAGTTAGATTAAATCTAGGTAAAAAAGCTATAAATTCATTTAGTTCTAGGTTTAAAAATATCGTAATCCTAAGATACTCAAATATTGGAATACCGCACCTGAACACCTTCAGCCATCCGTTCATGCGTCCATCAGCCATCGAGGTGTTGTTTTCCAGGAAGTGGACTCCATATTGATCAGGCAGTCCGCAAGTGTTCACCACCCTCTTTGAGCACTGGGCATGGACCACGATGTTGCAGTGCAGGCAGCGACGAGCCTTGCCGAGCTGAAATATTACTCAGAACTAGGATGGAACTGTAGTTGATTATAGATCAAAGCCAAATTTTCCATAGGTCCGAACTGAATTAGTTATAGATTGGAGATAAATCGATAATAAGGAAAGACCAAGTTCATTATAAATCTGAACTGCATTTGTTTAAAGTTAGGACTAATGAATCTATCATAGGCCAGGAATATGCCTGTTTATAGATTCGATCTAAGTAATTCCTTGTTCAAACTTACAGTAGGAACTCCCATAAAGCAGATCGCGCATTTCCGAGAGAAAACTCCAAAGTGGCGAAGATCCTTCCATCTAAAGTCAATTATAATTGATTTTTAGATTCAAGAATGTTTCCCACCTGTGCGGAATATCATGCCTCATCATGCCCTTATTGGGTAGCGATTTGGACTTCTGTTGGATTGCGACATCACTTTGGTGAGCATTCGAGACCAAGTTGTTATTTCCCAGGGGCTCTCGTTGAGAAGGCATCAGTGGTGCAGACGGCTGAGTGGATTCCTTTGCTTGGTGGAGAACTAAAATTCCTCGACGTCAGAATTCAGAATCCTGATGGCATCATTTTAGAAGACACCACTTACCCTTTTTCTTCTCCATGAGCATAGAATCCAATTTCTTCTTCTCATTTTCCAACTCTTCTAGTTCTTCACGTTCAATAGTTAAATTGACTTCGGATTTCATGGAAGTTTTCTGAACTCAGTAAATCTTTTAAAGTAATACAAATTTAACAAACCTCATCTTTAATCGAGATTTCAGAGACAGTCTTTAGAAGGGTGGATCTTCTGCTTGCTTTGGCGACATTTTTCACGTTGATCTGGGACTGGAGATAGGTAACCAATCTTTCTTTCTCATTCAACGCGTCTTGGAGGTCGGAAAGTTGATCCTCGAGGCGATGCTAAAATTTAAACTAATTAAATCTTAAAAATTAGTACTAGCAGTAATTCTCTTTATGAATTTCAATGAAGACCAATTTTTCCAACATAAAAACTGCATATTTCCGTGATTTTCATGTATATCAGCTTTGGTCAGATAAAAAATATATCGTAAAATAGATTTTTCAATATAAGAAGTGAAAAAATCACAATTTTGATGAAGACCACTTTGGAAATTTCATAAAACTTGCCACTTTGGCCTCCTTGGCCTTGAATTCATCCTCCAGCGCCTGCATCAGCTCTTTGGCCTCATCAGCGTCCCGCTTGTAGTCCTCTAATTTTGCAATCGCGTCCGCCATTCCCCGTCGCAGTTTCGTGTTCTCAGAATTCACCTCATCTTGCTGACGTAGGATTTGGTTCAGCTGAATTTGCTTTCATTTATTTTTCTGAGGTTTTGTTTTCTAAGTCTGTGTTTTATGTTTTTTGTTTTACTGATTTGCTATTCTGATTCTGTCTTTTCGTTTCTTTTTCTTACCTGACTCTGCAACTTTTCCAATTCAGCCTTGTGATCGTTAGCCCTTCGTTTTTCAGCTCTCAATTCTGTGTCCTTCTGCGATAATTGTAATTTGCATCGTTCCAGCTAAAAATCGATAATTAAGAAGATCGATAAATCTACAGTAACCTCAGCTACGTTAGAGCTTCTCATGTTAGCATCCATGACTTTCTGCTTGGACTCTGAGATCTCTTCAGCCTGTTTGGCTAACATTTCCCTGTAGTAAGTATGGGCTTCGTCAAGCTCTTCCTAAAATTAGAATAGAATGAAAAATTACGATATATCTGAGCCATACCTGCAGATATTGAATCTTGTCCTTTAATTTCGAGGATTCCGATTTCAAAACTTCGAGTTCAGCTTCAACCTTCCTTTGATTCTCCAGTTTCTGTTCCATCTCACGGTACTTCAGACGGTAATTCGAAGTTTCATCTTTGGCCCTTTTCCTCGATTCTTCAGCCCGGTTTTTCAGGTTCTGAAAATTAATGATAATTTGTTGGATACAGTATTTTACGAGCTGGCTTTACCCTGTACTGCTCGCACTGGTCGTTGACGGTAATCAAATTCTTAGACATGAAAGCGTATTTTTCCTCTAACAATTTCAGCTCGTTTCTGAGTCCTTGGGCCACAGATTTGTCACCGGCGTTTTGATCCAGGTCATCTTTAGCCGTTTTCAGCTGAATTAAGGTATTCTTTATTTGAAACTTTATGCTAATTTTGAATTTTTACCTCATTTTTCAAGTCCTCGAGCTTCTTCTTAGCTTCATCCAACTGCCTTTGCAAAGTATCTCTTTCCTTCTCCAAAGACTTCAATTTTTCGTTGACTTCGTCAGGAACTCCCTGAATCTTTTCTTTTTTATATTTAAAAAAAAATAAATAAGAGGGTACCTTGTCTGCCTTCAGGCGTTTGTGCTCTCTCTCCAAGGCTAAGAAATCACATCTGAGATTGGCTTTTTGCATGGTGATCTAAAATAGGAAATATAAGATCATTTTCTAAAAATCCATAAAAATAGAAGACATTCTTTTAAAAATGATTCAAAATAGGAAACTAGGATCTTTAAAATCTAAATGTTCTAATCTTACCCTCGAGATCTCGTTGTGGAGATATTTGTTGGTCTTTTCCGAGTCACCCTCAATCGCTTCGAGTAATTTCTTCTGCTCCTTCAGCTCAGACTTGGCGATTTCAGCCTCATCCTTCGCAAACGCCAAATCTCTTTCCAATTGACGAATTTTGGCTTCGGTATCCATTAATTTATCCGCCAGGTACTTGTTGAGCTGATTATGAGAGTCCGAGGTCCGAGAGGGCTGAAATAGAGGGTGTATGAAATCCAAAGATAAATGAAATATATGAAATCCATCAATATCCCCACTTTCTAGATAACTATCTAAATCCCACTTCTCACATTGTCTTTCCTCGCTATTTTGGAAGTGTCAAGAAAATTCGTACTCTGACTGGTTGAACCACTGGTGAATTGGTGATCTGAGTGCTGAGTGCCTTTAGCTCGGTCAGGGCCTTGGAAGTGGTCTTGCTCACTGCGGACATGCACTCGCTGACGCTCTTGCTGATCTGAAAAAGGAGTACTGTAATTCATTTTATCATCTAATTGAATTTTTTATCATCATATCATGCGTGTTTTAATCATTTAAGCCGATCTTCATCATTTTAACCAGTTTTTTAAAATCATGCAACTAGACTTTTATTCGCTATAAAGTTTTTCTTTACAATTTATGCTAATTTCCCACCTTTTCATCGTTCCTTGCAACGGATTCCAGTTGAGCATGTGTCAGTGCCAGTTGTTTATTGAGTTCCTCCCGGCTCTCCTCCAAAGCTGCCTTCAGAAGGGCGATTTCTTCGAGGAGTTTGCCATTGCGCTCTTTCTCGTCAGAAGCCAGGTCCTTGTAACGCTGACATTTCTCTTCCAGTTCTGAAATATGCTAGTTTTTCAGAAATAAAGTTACAGTAGTCCTTGCTCTAATTTCAAAAACTACAGTAACTCACCAGCAACCTTAGCCTTCAGGTCAATTTTGACATTGTAGAACTCTGAGTACATGTTCGTAATGCTCTGCTCTTTTTCCACTAGCTTCTGCTCCAGATCTTCGACCTTCAGATTTGCAGCCTTCAAAACCGACGTGCCCTCTTGCAAGTCCGCCTTTTTTCGGCCCAAAGTCGTCTCCTTGAATTTATTTTATACTAATTTCTAGGGTTACTGTAGTTTACCAGGTTCTTAGATTTCTCCGACTCGATATTCAGCTCGTTTTTCAGTTGTTTGATTTGTTTCTTAGCTTGATCTAACTCGTCCTCTAATAGTTTGATGTCTCTTCTAGAAATATTCTAGTTTCCCAAAATAAAATCTATTTTTTACCGATGAACCCGATTTTCCTGTGTCGAAATGCGGTTGCTGGTTTCGATCAGAATCGATGTGTTAAGTCCCGATTCATTTTGCATGTCATCTCTAAGGATCTAAAAAATTAGCATAGGGCTAATCGCTGATTAATCTAAATTCATACCTGAACCGATCTCCTTAGATCACCAATGATTCTCTCCTGCTCTAACAGTTTCGATTTGTAGCCATCCTCGGATAGATTCAGGTCGATTTTCTGGAATTTTTAAATGTCTAGAATAGTCTAGATTTAAAAAAAAAAAAAAGAAAAGAATACTTCATAAGGAGAGGAGTAGCTGGATGATGGACCGTCAGATTTATCAGCTTTGGGGGTCGAGCCTGGCGACAAAGCTCTTCTCCTGGATCGAGATCTGGGCGTAGGTCGTAGCGGTGTACTGTATTCGGACATCTTCAATTTAACATGATAGGAATTAGCATGAAAATGAAAAAAATAAGAATTAGCATAACAATTAATATTTAGAAAGGAAAGTCGTAAAATTCATATATAGAGAAGTTAGAGCTAGTATGAAATTTCATATATAGAAATTAGTATGGATTTTCATATTTAGAAAAGAAAACATTAGAAATTACATGAAAAATTTTAAGTGGTACGACTTAGCATAAAATTAAAGATATGGAAAAGAAACGATATCTGAAACGCCAAAAGGTGGTGAAAGATTTGAATGGCCGGGTTTGGCGGGATGTGGCGTCATATTTGGACTTAGAGCGCGCTATCCTTTTCTGAGATATGTAAAATCCCATAACTGATTCTGAAAAACTTTATTTTATCTGAAGTTTTTTTTTTAATATATACAGAGATCATTATTCATTGTGGCACAAGTTTCGAAAAAGGAAAATTCTACAAAGCCCTAAGACTAGAAAGTGGTACATTTCTTAAAAGAATACAATAAAAATTGAGCTTCATGGTAACCCAGAGTGTTCGTTATGCAGAATAAATAAATTGGAATACTGACTTCTAGAGAAAATAAGTTATTTCGGTTTTAAAATATCCTATCTATTCCGCTTTCTGGTGGTTCGGATCAATGGGAGAATTTTCGAGTTCTCGACTTTCTGAGTCTGAAAAATTGTCTTAACTTAAAAAATATCTTTAAAAACGAGCATAGAATTATTACCTGACTCATCTTCATCAAGTAATTCCTCTTCGTCCTCGTCTTCGGGATAGAATTCGTTTCGTTCCACCGAAAAATCGGCAGAACAAATACTGAAATTTCAAAAATTAGCATATTCTAAAAGATTACTGTAGCTTATCTCAGAAAAAAGTATTAGCATAAAATCAAGGATTACTGTAATTTACCTATAACAAATGATGCTGATGAAGGCAATCGGGACTCCAAACAAGCAGGTCGAAAGGAGGGGCTGGGCTGCGAACATTTGAGCGATATTCGAGTATACTTCCCAAGCCATTCGACGAATTCTCGTCAGCCAAGAGCGTCCTGAATTTGCAGGAGTGTAACTTTTCAATAATTATGTTTTTTTTCAATTTAGCTATAACGTTTAATTAAATTTGTGGTCAAAACCTAGGGAGCAATATTTCCTACAAAGAATTTTTGTTCAACAGACTTTCTAAACTAATAATATTAGGGATCTGAAGCTCAGAACTCGGGTCGAGGAAGATCGGACATAACTACAATTTCGAATTTTCGCTAAGGAGCTTAATTTCGACATTTGGGACTCGAAGGATAAGCTTAGATAAAAGTTACCCTTCTGCGAGGTCAAAAGAACTATTTTCTTTGAATTTTGAACATGACTTGATCAAAATGTTCAAAGTGTAATTTTTAAATTTAAAAAAAAAACCTCCTAAAGGTTGTGCAGAGCCTTTTTCCAGCTGATCGAGTAGAGTTTCGAGGTAGGTGATGATTGCTGAGGAGGTCATTTTGAGGGGATCATCTTCGGGCAGCAAGAACTCGTACGAAGAGTAGTTGAACACAAACATGCCTGGATTTTTTCAAATAAAAAGAAATAACGAATAAAAATAATTTACATACTGATAGGACATCCTAGATAAAAATATAAAAATAAGCAAAAGTTCAAAAAATACATCATAAAACAAAATTTTCTTACTCGGTTCCTCCACAATCCTCATCTGAATGGAATTAGCGATCTCGTTCCCGTCCAGCCAGCCAAATTGAAACTTCTCCTTCAAAATCGCTGATTTTCTTGAATCCGCTGCGGCCTTGAAGAATTTCAGGAAAAATTCGGAAACCGGATGCGTGGAGTTGACTTTGTCCAACTGAAAAAGAAAATATTTTAATTTGGTAAAATTATTTTTTAAACTTGAATCAAAAATTTCAAATAAAGTTAAGAAAACTTGAAAAAAAAAACCCCACTTCACTGGCGACCGCCAGGACCAGGAGTTTTTCGGAAGTGCCCATTTCTTGAATATTCGACGAGGTGGCCTGCGGTAAAACTGGCCATCTTTCGGATTTCACCCAATTTGAGAGGCCTTCTGAAAAATAAATAATTGGAATTTTTAAAATTTTAAATAAAAATACCAGTATTTCCCTGATATGGATATATAGCGTCGTCCCGCACCACGACAATTCGCGTCGTGGAATCTCGAATATTCGGGGGCATGGATTCTCTTTGGGCTGAGTAAAAGCGGACCTGAAAATTTCAAAATGAACCTTTTTAAAATTTTTATAAAAGCAAACTTTCTCAAAGTGCACCATCTTTCAATTTTCTAAAATTCGTACCTTCGAAAAGTAGTCATTCGCTACTTTTTCGTATTCTTCATAGAGGGCGTCTTTTTCCCCATCGATTATGATAAACGAGGGGTCTTTCCTCGACTCTTTTTTGATCTGAAAATGCCAACTTTTAAAAATTGGGAAGATTGAAAAATTACATCGGTCAATTTAGCGGCGTTGATATTTTCCACTACGGGTGACGAGCACTTTATCGCGAAACTCAGCAGGGCCTCCTTCGTGCGGTCGCCGTAGTACTCGATGCGTTTTCCATCTCGGAAACTGAAAAGAGTAAAAATAAAGAAGACTTCATTTTTTAAAATAACGAGACAACTTTTAAATACAATACTTTCATGTTTAAAATGACGACATAAGTTGAAAAAATAAATTATTTTATAGAAGATTTAGTTTAAAAAAAAAAAAACTCACAATATCAGTGTGGGATATCCATGAATATCCAGCTGCCCTGCTACAGATTGAAACCTCGTACAGTCCAACTTGCCCATCCTTATCGGCAAATTCTTCTCGTTCACCGCGTAACCGACCTGAAATTAACAAAAAAAATCAATAAAATTACAGCAATCCTTAAAGTACAGTATACCTGCTCCCAGGTAGACATCAGACGCTTGCAGTGGCCGCACCATGGTGCGTAGAACTGAAATTTCAAAAATTACTGTAATGTTAATGCGTTTCTTCAAAATTGTACGTTAAACTGTAAAGTATTCAATTTTAATGTAGCTTTTCAAGTTATCCATAATAAATTTTGACGTCGAACTTCAGAGTCCTCGAAATTGCTGTAATTTTTGGAAGATATCGTACCTCAACGAACCAGAATCCTGAATTCATGACGTCGAGGAACTTATCGTTCAACTCGATGACCGACGTCGGCAGACCGGTATTCGAGACAGACACAGTAGCCGGAATCAGAAGGCCCACGACGAAGGCGACAAAAACGACTACGGTAGTACATCGTCTACCCATCGCTCTGAAAAAATAGAATTTAGAAGTATAGAAGCAGAACCTTTGTGTAAAATGAAAATCTATTCTTTCATATGGGTGTTTACGCGTTTCACTCGTTTACTCGCGTAGTTGGAAACGCTCGTTCATTGCAGTTTTGTTATTTTTCCTCATTTTCTTCCGTTTTTATGCTAATTTTTCCTATTTCAGCGACATGCTGCGCTCGACGTATGCTGCTGTACGTCAGGTGCGCGCCATCAACGCTAGCAGGTATGAGAAAACTCAAATTTTAACTGTGAAGCTAATTTCCAATTTGGTAATTCAGCTAACTTTTCAAGGATTATTTTGAAGTTTAATTTTTAGCTTTTCAGAATTAATTCAAGTTCTAGGATTAAGCTTGAAGCTAAACTATCGTACTTGCCGTCAATATCCGACGCTGGAAAGCGCGCGCTCTAACTTGAAAACTTGCTCTGTCGAAAATGAGGGTATGGCTCCTTTTCCACGCATCAATGGGAGAAAGAAGAAAAGGAGACAGCACTCTCATTGTTGATCGGAGCAATAGTTTTCGAGTAGGAATGCGCTCTTTCCAACGCCGGATATTAACGGCGAACACGATATAGGTTTTGAAGGTAAAACATCTTCAGGGCTTTGGAATTTATTTCAAAAGTTCGATAACTTGAATATTAGAGTCAAATCAAAGTGTTTATTTTGAGGTTCAATTTTTTTTTTTGCAGGTGGTTATCGTCGGGCCAAAAAAAGGGTGGATCCAACGAGCACACCCCCATCACGCGACACTCGGACGCCGTGCAACTCGACGTCCAGGACATCATCGCCCCGCCCCATCCTGCGGTTCGTCAATTTTGCATTTCTGCTAAATTTTGATTTCAAATAATAAGAAATATTTGATAAAATTGATTTTCTTCAAGAACAATCTTGATATGTTAAATTTTAAGGTGAAAAATTTCAGACCCCTGTCCAAGTGACGACAGATGAGGCTGCAGATATTGGTGGTGTGCCTCTCGAGCATCAGACCGATCGCCGCGCGCGCATTTTCCAGCCACCTCGCGTTACTACTCAGGCCGGATGGAATAATGCGCAGGTACGGGGACAGACCCGCAAAAATTGATTTATTTTTTCAAACTTTTCCATCCTCACTTCTTTCTTGAAAATAGTTTGGCAGAAATATTTTTTTTAACAGGCTAATTTTTGAATTTCCAGGGCTGGAAAATCCAACTGGACACTCGCGAGCGCTGGGACAACCCCCTGATCGGATACTGTAGCTCGTAAGGATTACTGTATTTTCAAAAACTCGAATACAAATTTTCAGAGGCGATCCGCTGTCCAACATCGACATGGCACTGCATTTCGCGACAAGAGAGGACGCCATCGCCTTCTGCGAAAAGAACAGGTGGCAGTGGGAGATCGAGGTAGAAATTGTTCAAGTTTTAAAAAAATAACTCCAACTAGTTGGGGGTAAATTTAAAGTTGTTAGCATTTGAAACAGCCCTAATTGTCTAGGGTTAAGTTTGCAATTTTAAAATTGAGAAACTTAACCCTGTTTTATATTCGAGCTAAATTTGGAAAAATCCAATTTATAATTTCCTTTAAATTTTTTATCAGGAACCCAACGAGCGCCAAATCAAGCCCAAGAACTACAGCTCGAACTTCTCGTGGAGCAAGCGCAGTCGCGTGTCGACGAAATAAAAATCCGAAGTTTTAGATTTTTTCTAGAAATTTAGCCTTTTCGGGAGTAAATTGAAAATTCTACTGATTTGTGTAAGTATTCTCTGAATTTGGTAGAAAATAAAGAGTTCTTTTTGATTTTTTTTCGTTTTCGAAACCCGGATTTCCGTGAGATACTTTTAAAAATTTCATTTGTTTTGAAGAAACAAGATTTTTAGAAAAAAAATGTCCCTGGCATTTGTGCCCTCGAACCAGAGGGGCAATCCGCCCGAAAATCAGGCGACCGTTCAGAAATTACTCGACGAAAATTCGAGGCTGATTGAGACTATCAAAGAGTATCAGTCCATGGTGGGTTGATAAAATTTTTTTTTAAATCAACTAATAAATGATAATAAACTTGCAAAAATATGATAAAAGATGTTTAGGGTCGCGCCGACGAAGCGATTCGCTATCAGCAGCTCTTGCACAGGAACCTCGTCTACTTGGCGCAACTCGCCGATAAGTCTTTGCTGGCTGAGTTACAGGTAGAGGGATTTCATATATCTTCTAAAATATTGCATATCTTTTTCAAATAAAATGAGATTTCATACATCTTTTTATTTTCTATTTTCAGAACGGTGATGAAACCAACCAAAATCAAAATCTGGTTCAAGGAGACGCACATTCTCAACAACCGCCTGCTACTCAAGTCGCGTCGCCTCCCAGAAACGCTGAACAACAACAGCAGACGGCTCACAATCAGCCTCAGGTATACGGTATTCTAATTTGTTGGATTAATGTAGCTTTTCTCTAATATTTTCCTAGATTACTATAATTTCAGACCCAGCCAACTGTCCCTGTGTCTCATCCTTCATATTCGAGCCCTCAACAAACTAATCTATCGCCTGCAGCGAGTTTGCAACCGCCTGCCGCGATGCCTCGCCCACCGTCGAATCAACCTGCCGCGATGCCCCGTCCACCCTCGAATCAACCCGCCGCGCCCTCGCCTCAACCCATGCAGCAGCAATATCAGGTACCAAACTACCAGAAAAATAGTACTTTTGTTCGAGAAAATACCATTTCTAGGCCCCGCCCCAACAGCCCATGCATCAGAACTATCAACAGCCGCCTCAAGGTGAGTGGGAACAAAGCTAGGAGGAGCTTGGGAATAATTCTGGGAGCTTCCAGGCCATCAAATGCACTCCCCCTATGGACAACAGGGTATGGCTCAGGGACAACACCCCCAGATGATGCAGCACCAGGGCATGATGCCGAACGGTAGGAGTTTCGGGAACGTTTTGAAAACTTTGGAACATAAGGTTTCGGCAACTTTCGGAATGTTTTCTGAGTCTGGTCACACAAATTTGTTAAAAAAAAAAAAAACAAAAAAAACCTACAAATTCCCAGGAATGCCCCCCAACCAGCCCCAACACCAGATGCCGCCTCACATGATGCAACAGCAGGGCTATCCGGGCGGCTACAATCAGGGTTAGAAAATGGGACTTGCTACCAAAATTTTGGACACATGACATCGAACATTTTTGCAGGCTATCCGCCGCAGGGCTACGATCCCCACCAACAGGTCATGTATCAACAGGCCCCACCTCAGATGCAACCACCACACAGCCGGCCTCAGTAGGGAAAGACGCATCTTCGTTACCATTTTTTATCACTTGGTTACCAAAGTACGGTAATCTCTTCTCTTCGAAATTTTGTATTACGGTAGCTCAAGCCATATATTTGACAGTACGAAATTCACTCATTGAAACGATTCTACAAACATTTTCTCGACTGTTACTATTTTCGTTCAGTTCTGCGTTAGTGATATTTTGAAGTTTTCCGAAGTTTAATTTGAAGTTAAAATTATGAAGTTCGGACAATTTCAGCTCGAATTTTCCCTTGGACCTCACAAGGAATGTAAACAATGTGTAAATCACGGATCCTGCCCAAAATTGGTGGCTAACCCAAATCGAATATGCTGATCACAATAATCAAGTCAAAAACTGAAGGCTCGAATAGCTCTGCAGTTTGACTCCGAATTTCAGCTGTTCACTTCACAATACACCAACAAAAAATCGAAATTAGCCTACATTATGAAATCGAACGTTGACAATGTCATTATTTGCTACAGTGGCGAAGGAAAATTCGATGCCAAACTGCAGAGTTGTTCGGAACCTTTAGCGTTTTCTAACTTGTTTGTCGTAATCAAAGTGTTCGCTTTAGGCTATCCGCCAATTTTGAGCAGGATCCGCGATTTACACACTTTATATTCTTTGTCAATATCTTCTATAAATTCAGCTCAGTATTTGAGAAAGCTCTTTAAATCCCGTGAAGTCTCCCAAAATCTATGCAATGATCTCTAAAATCCCCTATTTTCAAAACTAGAATTTCGGTTAGTGACTTTTCAGGTCTGTATTATTTTCATTCAGGCAAAACTTACGTCAAAATTAGAAAATGTAAGATCTGACCAAAGTTTTACCCGAA
Source organism: Diploscapter pachys (assembly GCA_002287525.1). NCBI lineage: Eukaryota > Metazoa > Nematoda > Chromadorea > Rhabditida > Rhabditidae > Diploscapter > Diploscapter pachys. Next base: position 139,875 of record LIAE01009124.1, on the reverse strand, counting down.
GATTATTTCAACCTTATCCATTTTTTCAAGATTTTCTTCTTCTCAGATATTTTTAAAGGCAGGTAAACATGTTCTTCATTCATTTGCGAGGCATTATTTGTTTACGATTTTTCAAAAATAAACCTATCTTCTGAATTTCAAAATGTGTCCTGAATTTACAAAATTGGCTTATCTTGTTGGTTTTTATTCATGCCCTACAGGGGCTCGTGCGTCGAAATCGATAGGCAAAAGCCGAGTTAGAAGGAGGTGTGGTGAGGGAGTATGCAAATGGGGTAGAGTGCAGAGATGAAAAGTATGAAAAACTAGAGAGAAATGAATTTGAGAGGGCACAAAGAAAGATTCTGAAGCGAAGCGGGACATATTCAGCAAAGGCGTGGTGCTGTCGTCTTACATTTTCAATTTCTTTGCGTCTCTCACCTTCTTCATACTATTTCCCTCTGTCTAATTCTCCAACTCTATCATTAAGCAGTACTATTTCTCAAGTTTCTGCATCTCTGGCATCTCCGAATTTGTCGTTATCCCTCGGACTTCCTCAATTGAGCATATAGCTCTGGCCATTTTTGGCTAGGGGAAACTCATTATCATTGACTTTTCAACTTCGTGAACTTCAATTTAAAACCTGAAGCTTCCCGAGGTTAAATCCAAGCTTCTAAGCCTAGCCTTCAACACTGTCTTATTTCCGCAAATTTCCGTTTTTATTTTTAGCAACTCTAAAAACTCTGGACAAAATCAGGAGGTGTCTCGAAGTTTCGGCAACTTCGACCCAAACCTCAAAAGATGGGAGACTATGATTATCTGATAAAGTTTCTGGCTCTGGGGGACTCTGGAGTAGGGAAAACCTCGTTTTTGGTAAGCAAAAAGCTGATCTTCAATCAATATTTTGAAATTATTCATTTGGAATTTCATGATAAGCATTGTTTTATGACATATTTTGTTTATGCTTGGAATTTTTAGCATCGCTACACTGATAACACCTTTACCGGACAGTTTATTTCGACGGTGGGAATTGATTTCAAGGAGAAAAAAGTGGTAGGTCTAAAAAATTCACACCCCAGCCAATAATTTGCCCGAAGATATATGGGGATTTCGTATATCCCGTCTGTTTTATGGAAAGGGCATTCGCAACACACATGAACAATAGAAATAAAAGCCTGGATTTTATGGATCTAATCCCATACAAATTCATTTTTTTCCTTCGGAATCTAAAAAAAGATTTTTAGATTTCCGAAAAAATGATGATTTTCCATTTTTAGCTGATTCATTGCATTTCTTTCCAATAGAAATTCCGAACTTATTCGACTTTCTATAGCTTTATCCTTTATAAAAACGCACTCATCATTAATTCATCATCTCGCTCGGAAAAAAACTTGTCATGAGAATAAATTTTGGCATAACTTCGAGGCGAAGTTTTTCAAAATTGATTGACAGCTTTTCAGAAAAATCTGCCCTATATTAAAACATAGCAATAGAGTCGGATTGGACATAGAATGAAAATATCGATTTCCAGGTCTATAAAAGTGCCCGGGGCGGTTTTGGAGGCCGGGGTCAAAGGGTGCTTTTACAGTTGTGGGATACCGCCGGTCAAGAAAGGTATGTTTCAAGAGAACTTTTAAAATTGCCCTTTGAAATATCGATTTTCCAAAAAAAATTAGCTGAAAGTCGAAAATTATGCTAATTACCAGTTTTGGAATGCATCACGAGAAGGGCCTATTTGAATGTGGTAATTAGCTGGAAAGAACGACCGAAAATAGGGGGAATCGTATAATTTTATTGCTGAAAAATATGGACCAAGGATTCTTTTATCTAACCGAAATTTTAGATTCCGAAGTCTAACGACCGCATTTTTCCGAGATGCTATGGGCTTTATCCTGATTTTCGATATCACAAACGAGCAATCCTTTTTGAATATCCGAGACTGGCTCTCTCAATTAAAGGTAACTAAGTGGGTAATTAATAATTTAATTAGGCCAATTAAGGTTCATGCCTATTGTGAAACACCCGATATAATTTTGTGTGGGAACAAGGCAGATTTGGAAAATCGAAGACAAGTCTCTACCGCTAGAGCGAAACAATTAGCCGACCAACTAGGGTAATTAACTCTAATTTATGACCTAATTAAGGCAATTAAGTGAGCTAGTTAATTTAGACTGCCATATTTCGAGACCTCTGCGTGTACCTCGACCAATGTTGAGAAAGCGGTGGACTGTCTTTTGGATCTGGTTATGCAGAGAATTCAGCAGAGTGTTGAGACTTCGGGACTACCTTTGTCAGGTGAAGATCAACTTTAAAAATGAATAATGCTAGTTTTCGACTTCCCTAACAATATGCTAATTTTAGATTGTCGAGGGGTTAGCCTTGATGCTGATTCACCTCCGGCGAACTCCTACTGTGCAAATTGTTGAGATTTAAGGGATAATAGGTAAGTTTGAAAAAATGATCGAAAAGTTTTCGAGATTTTAGAAATTTTGATCTCATCCTTAATTCGAAAAAAACTTAACGAACCCAATACCGTCAATGTCATGACCTCTTGCGTGAAAAATCTTAAAAACTAAGAATAGAAGACCTCAAAAATTTTTAGAAAATCGCCCTGAACTTCTATTTGTAGATTTACGATTTTCACGCAGAAAACTTTTCATTTAGGATTAGAAATTGTAAAATGCCTTGAAATTTTCTAGTTTTAAGGCGAAAATCTGTATATCACTTTGTAAATTAAACCCAAACTTATTTCTATCACTTTAAAAATTTTTATCTAAGGTTTTTCTTATATTTTCACCAAGACTTTAGAGTTATAAATTTCTATCATTTCGCTAAGATTTTCTTGTAAGAAGTGTGGTGTATATTTATTTCTAACTGCGCATATCATTTATAGAATGTGTTTATTATATATGAAAGAGAAAATAAAGCTAAAATATAGACATGGTTTTACTTATTATCCTTATATCCATTAAGTAAATTAGTCAAAATTCTCGTAAATGTCTCTAAGAGTCGAGGAAACGGAGAACGGGAAATACCAGTTATTCCAAGAAGATTTCTTAGTCACCGTAAACATGGAAATTTTGTCGCTAAACGCTAAGAAATGAGGAATCTAGCGGCGATTTTCTTTAAACGTCGTAAACACTGATTCCAAATACAGTTAGCGTAAACAATTCGTCTTATAAAAGGCACGTTTCTGCTATTTTAAACCCCCAAGATTTCGGAAATGGGCTTCGAAATCAACCATAAAATTCTCATCTCTTCCGCTATAAGTGGATCTGGACTTATCATTTTCGGATCCATCATATCCCTTCTTCAAATCGCCCACGAAATCCAGGACTTTGAGAGTCAGTTTATGCAAGAACTGGGTCAAGTTAAGGTAAGTAGTACAAATTAGCATAGTCCTAAAATTTTCAAATTAGCATAAAGCGAACGATGCTTGGAATATCATGATCGAGGCAAGAATGAAAGAGTCTGCCCTCGAAAAAATTGAATTGGAGCACTTCCTTAGATCAAAAAGAGGAGGGGCTTATAATCAGGTAAACCCTATATTTTACCGAAGCTACTAGAAATGCTACCATTTTGGGAGATACAGGTACCACCTGCCGCTGCTAACGATTTCTCCGCTGAAATGGGATCTTGTGGGTGTGGTGCCCAATCACAAAATTGCCCACCTGGGCCCAGAGGTTTTGAATTGCCAAATTATCAAAATGGTACCCAAGACCCATTTTAGGAAGGCCTGGTGACCGTGGTTCAGATGGGGAACGAGGTAGCGACGGTATGAATGGCAGGCCTGGAATGGTAAGCGTTGGTGACTCCTACCAAATGGGACAATGCACCATTTGTCCAGCGGGGCCCATGGGACAAAGCGGTTAGACTCATTTTACCGAAAGATGCCAAAATAGTACTATTTTCAGGACCTGATGGAGCAGTTGGAATGCCTGGTAGGAATATTTTTGAGTAATTACCAGAATATTGATTTTCATGGCCACCTGGTCAGCAAGGTTTACGAGGTGAAACCCCGCAGGGCTACGTTATGCCAGGACCAATTGGTAAGGGGTACCAAATTTTTGGTAACAAAATGGCAACCCTAGGCCCACAAGGGGACCAAGGCATGAATGGTCTGCAAGGAGAACTGGGAAAAATGGGTAGTCCTGGAAGAGATGCTATGCGTATCATCAATTTACCTGGGCCTATGGGTAGGTCGCTACCAAAATATCGATTTCAAAGTACCATTTAGGTCCCGTAGGTCAAATTGGTTATATGGGAAATCAAGGTTGGTGTATCAAATGATAACTCTTTGATAATCTGGTTAAATTTTATGCGAACCGGGCCAACACGCTATGGATGGTTTGCCTGGCGCTATGGGAAGTATGGGCCAGCCTGGTAATTTCTGGTAGCATTACCAAAAATGGCATCGAAATGGTTAGGTAACCCGGGCGAGATGGGTCAAGATGGTAGGCCCGGAATTTCGGGAGCAGCGGGGAAACCAGGTGAAGACTCGATGTACTGCCCTTGCCCAGCTAGAACAGCGTCTAATTCTGGAGGTAAGAATTTTTGAAAATTAAAATAAAGAAGAAAGCTTAGGATATAAAGGCTCCCAAGAGCAATACCCATCTGGCACCAGTGGATCTTCTATTTCGCCAGGTTTCAGAAAGAAAAGATGTTTTAGACTTTAAGATTTAGGCTATCAACAATCACAAAATTCATATAAACAGCCCTATTCTGAGCCTCAGAATAAGGGATACTCTCAGGGTTCACAAAGTCAACAATCTTACCAAAATTCGAGACCTACTCAAAATTCATACTCAAGTCAGGGATATAATAATGCGCCCCAACCTCAGGTGACATATTCATAAATGATTTAATCCTAAACTTAAATCCCGATCAAAATGATACAAATCAGCATTTTGAAGTGAGAGGATTAAATTAACGCAACTATGAACTTGATTTCAGACCTATCAATATCCTAACCAAGCTTCGAAAGCTTCCTATCCAAGCCAAGGTTCGAACCAGCAAAATTCTGAATCTTATGATTCCCCTGAACCGCCTCCTCCTACCAAATCCTACTCCCAAGGACCCCCTATTCATGGCTCTAACGCAGCTTTCGTTCCACCTCCCGCCCCGCCTACTTTTAACTCAAGTGAGATAACCTTTCATCATTTTTAGGGATGTGTTTTTAGATCGAATAAATTCCGGAAACTCATATCCGAGTCCGGGAAGTTCTGGGAACGTCGTCGTTGAGAGTCAAAATCCATCATACGCAGGTGGGTGACGTCACTTGATGTTCTGGAAGATGCTAGAAAACAAGAAAATTTCAGAACGACAACAACAAGACGGAGGTAGTTATACACGCAGACGACAAACTGCACTACTACGAAACTACAGATTTTGGCATCTACAGTAATCTCGAATAAAATTGATTTTCTTTATTTTCTTCGCAAAAATAATACAGCTTATTGAAACATCGAATCGGGAAAATTCTAGGGGCAGATTAAAAACGTTTAACTTCGGCCCCAGAACCATGATATTTTAAGAAGTTGAGAAAGATGGATTTGGTAAAATGTTATTGGAAATAGAAAATATGAAAAGTTTAAATATAAGGCCACGAATTTCATACATGAACGAAATATTTTCACCGAGAGATATGCACTTTGTTGAAAAAATTGAAGTCGAAATTTTTCCCGGGAGTTCAAAGAACTTCACTTCAAATGAAATGAAAGAATATGGAAGAGCACTTGACATTGTGCTTAATCAAATTCAACTAAAACTTTACAAATGAAGTTTCCAAACTTTGAATTAATTTCTGGAACTTCACCAAGAAAATTGCAAATACGTTAACTTTTACAATTCCCAAGAACCGGTCAAAATTTTGAAGAAAATCAAATAAAAAGAAAAAAGTGAAAATTGAGGTTCCTAGACTTGGGTATATTTAATGAAATGGGACGAAGAAATAATTACATTTTTAGAAAACATTGTTTAGTATACAACCTGTATGTTGAGGCCTCACAATAATAATATTATTGAGAAAAGTTGCAGAAATCGCAATTTTCCGAAACTATTCTTCAAAAAGACATGTATGGTTTTTATCACAACTGATATCGCCCAAAAATTCAAAAAAAATCATAGCTAACATTTTCAAAATTAAGGCCTTTAAAAATGATATGCCAGCTGGATATTTTGCTTATCTTTTAGCGTTAATCTGCAAAGTTCGTACGGTAGTAGGGCATAGTTAAGGAATGATATCTCGTGTGATAAGAAAATTACTACTATACCACCTAATGAGTTTGCAAATTGTCTTTTCCAGGCTATTTTGTGCCATCATATCATTTTCAAAGACTTACAAAGGGAACCTCTCCAAGTGTTGAGTCGAATTTCCCGTCAAAACCCACATAGCCTTGAAGTACTCGGTGAGTTAGTAATGTTGATAAAAAAATAGGTGCTACCTTGCGGAAATGCACTTTGCGCGTACGAATGCACACTTCCGCAAGGTAGCACCTATTCTTATATTAGTTTTCCTAGTTCACCGAGTACTTCAAAACTATGCGAGTGTTTGTCGGAAAGCTCAATTCAACGCTTGGAGAGACTCTCTTGTTCGAATTAATAAGGCGCTTGTTACCGTAATCCTTCTCTCCGTCTCGACCACCTGCTATCGTAATCCTTTCTTTCTCAGGATCTTAGCGTGGTGGTTGCCGTTGCTACGTTACTTGAGGATGGGGTTGCGGGAGAGGCGACCCCAGACGGGGGAATGCAGTTGCCAAAGGGATTCACCTTGTGCAGATAACACAAGTTGCAAACACGGACCTAGAAGTTCGAATTTTTAAGATTACTGTAGCTTTTCGTCTATGTCATCAATTTATGAGATTTTCTACAGTAAAAATACTTTTTTTTATTTTAAAGTTATGTTCAACAAAAAAATGAACCAACTAACCTTCTTCTCATATCCCAATTCAGGCAAAGAGATCGAATTTGCGGAGCACTTGTGACAGAAGATTCTACCGCAATTTCTGCAGTGATGTCGCCTGCGGACCATGGTGAATTTCTCTGAGCACTGCGTGCACTGATCGCAATCTTCGTCAGGCACCCAGCGGACTCCTATAAGCGAAGGCAGAGGCAGACTTTCTTGCACCTCCAGACCCGTTTCCTCTTCGTCGTTTTCCGGGTTCGACGCGACTTGACCCTTGGCCTGAAAAACAAACATTTAAAAATCAATAAATTTTAAAATTTTAAATGAAGCCAATAAAATTAAAAAAAAAAAAACGCTAATTTTACAAATTTTTCAACCTACCTCATAAACAGGGATGACTTCAGGGGGTTGTAGGATCCACTTCAGAACTCTTCGAATGTCACTGGAATAATTGGTCTGGAGCTGATCAGCCACGCCGGCGATGCATACGAAAAGGCTGAAAATTGATTGATTTCTTTTCAAGAAATTAACGGTTTTCCAATCCTTACCGATGAATCAAATCATCTGAGGATCGGAACCTCGATCTCAAATTGTTGGGGTCGGGCGGGGCTCTGAAAAATTAAAAATAATGCGATCTTTGATAATTTTACAGTAATAAAAAATAAAAATACCATACCCTTCTGGAATGACGACGTTCTTAGCATCGTCATCGGCCTCAGAATCCTCCTCGAGATCGTCCACCAAACTGTCACCCTCCATGATCGTTTCTACTGCGGTTTTTTCGCGGCATTTCTGCAAAATAATCTTTTCATTAAAAAATCGATCTTTTGAAATCTCACCCTTTTCCTGGCCTTAGCTCTGAAGTCACTGATCGTGAAGGCCTTGTTTTCATCAGCCACTTGTTCGGGCTCGCCCATACACAGTACTTTTTCGACCTGAAAATTGGAATAAATTAAAATAAAATAAAAAATAAAGTGGTAAAAAATACCTTTCCCAATTCCTGTGAAGATAGTATCCTAAGGAGGTTTCTGATTTTGGTAAGTAACGAGTAGAAGGGACGGAACATTTCGGGGAGGTTTTCCTGCGCGCCATCAACATTCAAAGCGCCCTCTGGGTAATAGAGGAGTCCCCTGAAAATTATAAATAAATATATAAAATAAAAAATTCCAATGTAAGAGAAAAACACAACTTCAATTAAGACGATTAAAGTTTTCAGGAACAAATTTTTTAATACATTTTCTTTCAGAAAATTTTAAATTTGTTTAAAATTAAATTCATTTTAAATGAAGAAAAAATTTACCAAACAATTCCTAGCCTGGGGATCACGAGTATTACTGACGGATCGCAGTAATCGATTTGGTCCTGAGTGATGTGGTTCTTTCTCAATGCCCTATCCAGAACCTCAGAGAACAGAACAGCGACATCAAGTAGAGCGTCGTGCTCCTTCTCTGATTTGACAGGCACCATTGCGCAGACGTAGCTGAAAATTAGCGTAAAATAGTATTTAGAAAACTTTTATTTTTAGAGATTTTCTATTTTCTATTAAGCGTTTCAAAGAGCTTTTAATTTTAAAGAAGGTGTTGTATTTTTTAAGGATATTTTATTTTTTTAAAGAAATATCTTCTATTCTTTAAAGGGGCGTTCATTTTTTTAAGGAAAAGGGTATTTTATTCTAACTTGATAAGACTCACTGATATTCAAAGTTGGCGAACAAATGGTCGAATTTGAGAAGGCTGTCTTTGATTTGTTCCGTATAAGACGAGGGATCTCTCAAAGATTGGTCCTGAAATTCATAAACCGTAATTATGGATAAATGAATCGTTTTTAAATAAGAAGAGGGTAAGTTTGAGAACAAAAACTTTCTGATTAAAACAGTAATTTCGAATAAAAATCATCCTTTAATTTGTACCTTTAGTAAGTCCCTCAAGTGATCGAGGTGCCTGGTGAGTTCCTTGGCCAAGGGTCGAATCAAGTCGGACTCGGACTCGTGGTCGATTATGTTCGAGCCCGCCGCGAGACACTAAATTCACAACTTTTGCAAGAAATCAACCTTTTAAATACAACAGTTTCAATTAGAATTAAAGAAAACTAGATGTCGAAAAATGTTTGGTAAAAATGAAAATTCAAGAATGTTACCTCTGCGCCAAACCAAAGTTGTCCGGGCAGCGTGTCTTGGACGATTTCGTCCGGGAACTTCGAACGGAAATCGCGACAAGCCCTTTCAGACTCACGCGGGAACAACGTCACCAGCATTTCGTCTGGAATTAAAAACGTGATTTTGAGAAATGGCGTTGGAAATAAATTTTTTTTTTGAAAAGACCACAGCAATCCTCCTTTTTATTATGAGAAAAAATTTTTAAATTATATCTTACTTTAGAAAAGATAGAGTAAATAATAGTTTTAAATGACGTTGGAAAATAATCTAGAAGGAAAAAACCATACGAATGATATGTAGAATTCGATCCTGAGCGACTCGCAGCTTGTTCACCAATCCGTTGCATCGTTCCGGATCCCTGCGACCATCGAAACTGTCCAATTCAGAAGCTGAAGATCGACAATCAATAATTTTGAAGAAAAAATATTGATTTTTTACAATTACTTTTCTA
>LIAE01009124.1:53507-130310 GCA_002287525.1 Diploscapter pachys | reverse complement strand
CAAATCGAAAAAATCGCGACACGAGAAATGTATCCTCTTAACGGGGAGCGCGAGCAGTGTTTAGATAGTTTTTGAGCGATTAAAAAAGACAGACTCTGCGTCTCTCTAATCCTAACATGGTAAGGGATAGCGACTCGTTCAAGAAATAGTATATTTATTTTTCTAAATGATACGCGAAGAAGCAGAAAATGCACAGTCCCGAAATAGGACCAGAACTGTGTAAATAAACTGGGATGAAATGAGAATTTTCGGGGAAAAACTTTCTGCAGAAATAAAAAAATAAAATTTTAAAAATTACCGATATCATTGAGCGCTTCATCGGCGTAGTAGAATTTTGCCAACGGGGCCCAATCGTCTGGCCGCGGTTTGTTCATCAACTTTCGGAGAGATTGCATTCTCCTGAAAAATCGATCGGTAAAATATTTTTACCCGACGAAATTTACGCAAAGTAAAGTAAACTCATCATAAATGGAGTGAGCGAGAGTTCATATGAAAAAGAAGAAGTTAACTCGCGCTTTGAAATGTTATATAAAAGGGCATTTGATTATAACCGAGTGCCTAGCGCGAGTTCAGGGAAATTAATTTAATATGCATGAAACGGGAAATGAAAGGGAAATAGAAGGAATAGGAATACTTTGAAACTTCCGGTGATATCGCGACATGACTACATCCTCCGAATCTTGAGAAACGGGTAGGCGTAAATCCAATGATAAAGGGATTAGGTAATTGCAAGTTACTTGTGAAAAGGGATTAGAATAAGATGTTTGATGATGATCATCATCAATTAAAAGTTTAGAAACAAAAAATATCGATTCTCCTACAAATGCGTAAACATCTTACGTCGAAATTCACTCACGTTCGCCCTCTGCGTCTTTGCACTCTCTAATTAGCGCATGCTCTGTCATTACGTTACCCGGGTGATGATAGACGTCGCCAAGTGCAAATTTATTCAGGGGTTGAAACTTTTGCAAAAAATCGAAGGTTGGAATCGTAAACCGCTCGGCCAAATAACAAGAAAAAGGTGGTCCAAGTGTGTGCCGGAAGAAGGGGTTTGAGTCGATTTCCGGAGGAAAAAGGCTCGAGAAAGAAGAATCGAAGAAACAATCCGGGAATTTGAGAGAGCAGAGAAGAGGAAAGCGGGCGAAATAGCGGGTTTTTAAAATGTGCCGAGAGTACCTGGGGCTGCGATTGTCGTCACGAAAAAACCCTCTTGCCCAAGAAGTTCTTCGGAAAAAGTGAAGAGTAGACGAAATATCATTAAAAGATGAGGGGGAAAAGAAAAATAAGGCCCGAAGGGGTTCTCTGTCACAAGTCATTCCATATCATTACGCGTGTGTTGAATACATTAACCGAAAAAGGGAGCGTGGTGATTCGAAAAAATCCCGCAAAAAACCAGCATACTTCAATTTACTAATAACCACACGAAATGCCATTTTCAGGCTCGCTATAAGTTATTTTCAGGCTTTATTTCCGCATCATTTGAAACGGGGAAGGTAGATTTAGCCAATTAGGGATAAAATAACGGGGAAACTCTAAGGGAATAGATGAAACCGAATTATAAAAGTGAGAAAAAATCGATAGTTTTAGGCTATTACGTCATCAAACTATTGATTCCTGGGGAAATGGGGGTAATTTGACGCACTTTTGGGTACAAAAAGATGCGGAAAAAAAACTTTCCGCGAGAGACCCGGTTTATTTCACCAATCTATTGAAGGCGGACTGTCATTTCCCGAGTTCTGCTTCTCTAGCCACTCTCTTCTTTCAATGAACTATTTCCCCGAAAATCGATATTCCTGTTTCGACAATGAGATAGAGAATGAATAAAGTAGAGCGCAGAGGGAGAAAAACTGAACGATTATAAAAGGAGAGAAGCTTTAAAGGTGAATGATAAGAAAATCGATAATTTGGAAAGTCCTTGAGAATGATAAGAATAATAAATAGAAACGGTACGATTCGAACTAAATAAATAGAGTTAAGGGTCTTTGAAATTCAGAAGTCGAGAAATATTGATGATCAGAGAAAAGTGCAAAAAGGTTCAGTGATAAGGGCTTATAACTTCAAAAAAGAATAATAGCGATTTTTAAAAATTATTTTATGACGAACATCTTAGAAAATTTGTTTAGATGATGAAAGTTTTAAACAATTCATTGAAGTGGCGGGTTAGCACGAGATAAGTTGTAAAGCATTGTGAAGGGGGAAAAGATTGAGAGTTTCGAGAAATAGTATGGAAAAGAACAAAGGATAAAGGCGAAATGGAGATCTTCTATATCTAGATAAGAGAAGAAAAGAATGAAGATTTGTGTAGCAATTTCGATGAACTCTGTAAAGATAGTACAAATTATTACAGTAATCTCTTATGATTCAAAGCATCGTGTAAGAAGATTAAATCAAGAAAAGTATGTGTTTGAATTAGTAATTTCCGAGGATCATATGAAAATTACAATACTCTAATTTTGCAAGAAATTATACAGAAAATCTATAAATCTGAGAAACTTCTTCCCTGAAACTAGTTTTTAGAAGAATTCCTAATTCTTAATGCAATAGAAAAATGATGGTGAGGCAGAAGCAATAACGTAGTCAAGTATGCAAAAGTAGCTATGCTTAAGTTAGATGGTGGTGGTGGGACGAAGGTGAACTTGAATTTCCTGCGAAACACTCAGCAACTTTCCATCTCTAACTCTCACCCAGTGGTTAAGCATAGGAACCCTGGCCATTTAGAGAGCAAGTTTAATGATTGTCCACAAAAAGCCAATTTTAGAGTGTTCAAGTTATCTTTCAGAAAGGGTGTGTTTTAGAAATTAACGATTTTTAAGATTGATCAAATTTACCTATTTAAACTGAGAATACCATATTGGGTAGTCCAACAATAAAATGACATAGACTTCTAGATCAATTTTGAGCGAACCAACGAAATTGAAAACATGCAAGGTGGAATCGAAAATGCGATTGACTCAGTCATTCTGGATCTCTATACTATTCTTAATCAAGTGGGGGTAAGAGACGGAGAGGAACGATTGATCATTGCGTCATCATATGACACAAAATTCGATGTTTTGTTCGGAATTCTCTAAATAGAGAGATACAGTTGTAGATCGAGAGGGTAAAAAGATGTCTGAAAATTGAAAACAGGCAGGCTGAGTAATCGATTGATAGTATCTGAACTTTAATTAAAAACCCGCATATCCGCATAATTTCAGTTTAAACAAAATCAATAGAAATTTTTGAGGTTTTCAGGAATGTCGGAATTTGAGAAAATGCGAAAAATGAACAATTTTCAACGCACAAACGATGATTGTCGAGGTTGAGAGGCCGCCGCTCAGCTGCTTGGAGAGGGGAAAAGACGCAGAAAATCGTGAAATAGCATGGAGAATATAGAGGTTCGGGAAGGAAATATTCGCACGACCGCGGCGCATCGGCTTCGTAACACCGGGTCTCGCCGCGTGTCTCTCTCAGTTTTGCTTTATCTTTAACCGAAAATCTTTTTCTCTAGGCTCTCTAATCTAGGCCTTATCTCTCGCTCTTCGATTTCTCTAGGTATCCCAGACTAACTTCTTTAGTCAATACTTTCGAGATTCCCAAGACATCCCAAGAAAATCCCTTACTTAAATTTCTGTTATTTATATTTTAGGTTCAATTAAATCTGAAAATCGACCTCAGACATGATAGGCGGTTTATTTGTGTATAACCACAAGGGCGAGGTGCTTATATCGAGAATATACCGAGACGATGTAACGTAAGTCGTCAACCTTAGCTTGAAATATACCTAATTCTTACTTCATATCTGAATCCTAGGTTATAATTTACAACCTTAGGTAGACCTAAATTTGAATTTGACTTTCAGAAGAAACGCCGTTGACGCCTTCAGAGTGAACGTTATCCACGCTAGACAGCAGGTTTCCTGAAATTAGCATAAAATATAAGAAGAAATAACTTTAGGTCCGAACTCCCGTCACAAACATGGCTCGGACGTCATTTTTTCACATTAAAAGAGGAAATGTCTGGATTTGCGCTGTTACGCGACAGAATATCAACGCCGCAATGGTGTTCGAGGTAGATTTGGTGTCCCCAGAATCTGGGGATAAAATTTTGTTCCCAAAAATGTTCCCAATCTAGTTCCTCAATCGATTTGCTGATACGATGCAGTCCTATTTTGGAAAGTTGAATGAAGAAAATATCAAGAACAATTTCGTCCTGATTTATGAGTTATTGGATGGTAGGGAATAAATTTTAAAAATTAGGTCATAAAATTGGATTTAAGAGATCCTGGACTTTGGATACCCTCAAAATACCGACTCTGGGGTACTCAAAATGTTCATCACTCAGCAAGGAATTAGAACCGCTGTAAGTTTAACAAAATTAAAAGAAAAAGAAAGAAAAACCAGTAACACACTAATAAGCTTATTCTTCTAAGAAAAACTCCTAAAATAACAATTCATGTCAAATTTTCTACAGGACGCCCCCGCGCCCGTTGTTAACCAACCGAAAAATGTGCGTTTTCCAAACAAAAACAGGCTGAAAAATGTCGTTGTGGAAATTGTTTTACTGTAGTTTTGTTTTGTGCTTGAACGTTGTTATGCATGTCATCTCTTCATTTGGATAGAGAGCACTAGTTTTTCGCCGTCAAAATTTGATTTAAAAAAAAAAATTAACATGTTAATTTTAGACAAAGGAAGAGCAATCGCAAATTACTTCTCAAGTTACTGGTCAGATTGGTTGGAGAAGAGAAGGAATTAAGTACCGAAGAAATGAACTTTTCTTGGATGTTATCGAATACGTCAATCTGTTGATGAGCCAGCAAGGTATATTATCTCATTTAAGCCTTATTATGTTAATTTATATCTGGAAAAGATAAATCTACACTTGGATTAAGTCCTGCCTACTTTGTAAAATTGGCATTTTCAGGGCAGGTTCTAAGTGCTCATGTCGCCGGAAAAGTCGCTATGAAGTCCTATCTTTCTGGAATGCCAGAATGCAAATTCGGCATCAATGATAAAATCACGATAGAGGGAAAGGGCAAAGGAGGCGGAGCCAGTGGTTCAGATGATCCGAGCAAAAGGTTAGAAAGAGATCATAAATTTTGGAAAAGGGATACAAATTTTGTGAAAAGAGATCAATTTTTTTTAAAGAAGATTAGCTTTGTTTCTGAAAAAAAAGGATTCAACATTTTCCGAAAAGAGATCAATTTCCCTTCAGCAGTCGCGCCGCAGTGGCCATAGACGATTGCCAGTTCCATCAGTGCGTAAAGTTGACCAAATTCGACACTGAACACGCGATTTCTTTCATACCACCAGATGGGGAATATGAATTGATGAGGTGCGTTACCAAAAATGGTACCAAAGGCCAAAAATGCTATTTTAGATACCGTACCACGAAGGACATCCAGCTACCATTCCGTGTGATCCCATTGGTGCGTGAGGTTTCAAGGAATAAGATGGAAGTTAAGGTGGTCGTTAAATCCAACTTCAAGCCTTCATTGTTGGCTCAGAAAATCGAGGTAGGAGTTGAGTTGGAGTCACATTGTTTAAACTTTTGAGTTTTTAGGTACGAATCCCAACTCCACCGAACACTTCTGGAGTGCAGTTGATTTGTATGAAGGGGAAAGCTAAGTACAAGGCCGGAGAGAACGCGATTGTTTGGAAGTACCGATAAAAATCTTTAATTTCTTTAAAACTTCAAATTTCAGGATCAAAAGAATGGGCGGTATGAAGGAATCTCAGATCTCTGCTGAAATAGACCTATTATCTACTGGATCCGTAGAGAAGAAAAAGTGGAACCGACCCCCGGTTAGCATGAATTTCGAGGTAAGTCGAGGAAAATTCACTGAATATAAACCTTTTCCTGAAAAGAGATCAGTACTTCAAATAGAGCGATCAAATTTAGGTCCCCTTCGCTCCCTCTGGCCTGAAAGTACGATACCTCAAAGTATTCGAGCCCAAGCTGAATTATTCGGACCATGACGTCATAAAGTGGGTTCGATACATCGGTAGAAGCGGCCTGTATGAAACCAGATGCTAAGAATTCGGTGAAAATACCATTTGGATACCATTTTGGGGCATTTTATCATCCGAAAGGACCTTTTGAATTTGGTAACTTCTAGGTAAAGATAGTTGGAATTCACTTATTTATTTTAATTTATTAGATTTGAACAAACGCTCATAATATTGCAATTGAGTTAGTGTAATCCCTCAGTAAATATAACGCATAATAATATTTGCTCTGAACCTAATTATCTCAAAATTTTAAATATGCATTGAATTTGAATAATATTGATTTCTCAAGCGTATTGACATTCCAAAATTCGCATAATTTTATTTATAGAAAATTTGCGTTGTTTAATTATGCTAAGTATACTTAATTTATTGCATCATTAAAGTATTCCCCTAGAGATTAATTATATTTTTATATCGACATTATTTTAAAAGTCGTTGTGAAGTTTCCCATTCAAGTGATTTGTGGTCATAAACATTGTCGAGAATCTAGTTAATAATAAATCTTAAATTTCAAAAATCGTGAAATTATCCCATTTTAAATAGTTAAATTATAGGTTGGCTTCGCCCCCTTAAACTTACTTAAATAACTTGTCCAAAATATCTAAATTATAGCCCTCTTAATTCTGATATTTGTCTACTTTCAAGCTGGACTTCGTACTTTGACCCCAAACATAATATAACATTAGAGATCCTTAACCTAGTTCAAAGAAAGACAATCCTTTAGGATATCTTTATATTTCGGCTACATTATAGCCTAGGTTGACATTTCTCTTATTTTCCATAGTCATCTAATAGGTTCTTACCATTCCGAAATTAGCATTTGTACTCTAATACTATCTTCAATATCTTTGATAAGGAATAGTATGGAGTAGGAGTTTGATCATTTGCGAGTCCAGGAACTTATTGAATAATTCGATACTTTTTAATTGCACTCGATATTTGCATTTGCTCCATTTTATCGCATCTTTCTTTATTTATGCGTCATTTCAGCTATGACCGCCACGAAATACGCGGTCGGAGCGGCAAAACGTGCTGCTCAAGTCGCTCAAAATGCCAAGATTATCAAAGAACCGAGCGGTCCCGAGCTGTATCGCAAACTGTGGTCCGTCTTTCTGAACCTGGAACGAGACGGGGAGAACGATTTCTGGTAACTCTTACGATATTTTATCAAATTTTATGACTTAATAATATCCAAAATGAAAAATAAGGTTATTTGTCTTAAAATATTAGCTTCTAAATTAAAAAAAAAACAAATTCTAAAATTAATAATAAGAAATTGTAAAAATTGGGCTCTCATTCATAAGATTTCCTAATTTGCATGAGCAAATATAATAAAATAACCTGACTTCTGTTGAAACATAATTTTTAACTGTAATTTTAGGGCCACCCACATCCTTCGTGCTAGATTCAGCGTGTCGAATGCTTATGGAGGACATGTGAGGAGAAATTTTAAAAATCGGCTCACACCTTTTTAACAAAATGGGAAAGTTTCAGATTGCCGCTTTGGCGATGAAAGCCGGATGCGAGACAGTGGATCCGAATCTGAACATCCACTCCATGCACAATTATTTTATCAAACCAGGTGGGGGCATTTTTGAGAATAAACACTTAGGAACAAAAATCTAAAAGAAATAGAAAAAATTTAAATAAAAAAAAAACAACAAATTTGGAGCAGTTTGAAAACAACCCACTTTCAGCCCACTCCGATATTCCCATCCTGTACCAGGTCGAGCGAATTCGGGATGGCCGATCTTTCGCTACTAGAGCAATCAGAGCTATTCAGAACGATCAGATCATCTTCATGGGTCAGATGTCGTTTCATGTAAGGATTTTAAGAGATACGAAATCCAGAATTTAAGCAAAGAAAAAAATATATAAGATATTCTGAAATAGGATATCTTTGGGAATATATTTGTTCAAGACATATGAAATTGAACAGTTATGAAATCTAATCTCAGACATATAAAATCCTAAGATTAAAGCGGATATATGAAATCCGGATTTATAAAATCTCTTCAGGTCGAAGAGAAAGCCGGCTTCGAGCACTCGAAAGAGAAAGACATGCCCAATCAGGACCCGGACAAACTCCTCTCCCTCCGTGAGCTGATTCAGTCCCGACTGGACGAGTTCAAGTCGGATCTGACGCCGACGCAGAAATTCTGGCTCAAATACAAACTCAAAGAATTCACGCCCTGCTTTCATGGGATTTTTGAGGTATGCAAATGTTTGCACATTTTTAAATAGCCTATTAAGTATCATAGCCATAGTTATTCAAATTACACACAGCTTATAACTTTTTTACCCTCTACCATCAGCTTAGCTATGCTTTACTACAATGAAAACATTTACATCTCCTAAAATACAATGCAATCAGAGATATTTTTATTTTACTGCTTAATGAACCTAGAAAATTTACTTTGGTCTATCTGAAATTGAACATTTTTCAGTGCCGCCCCGTAAACCAAGACTTCTATCACCCGTTGAAACCTGAAGCACACGAAAAACCCAACTTCTCGCAGTGGATCAAGACTACAGTACCTATAGGTTCTAAAAGTGCTGTAATTCTAAAATTCGATTTATATTTCAGGCGATAACCCGAGTATGCAGCGACTGTTCATGGGCTATGTCTCGGATGCGACGATGGTGGAGACCTCGATTATACCGCACATCGTCACGAAGGGATTTACCATGGGAATGGTAGGCGATTTTATATATTCAAAAGATTTCATATGTTCATCTTAGGATTTAAAATATCCAGAAAAAAGGACTTCATATAACTCTTTTAAATTTTATATATCTCAGGCCGCTTCTCTCGATCACTGCATGTGGTTTCACGAGCCTTCGTTCAACTGCGACGAGTGGATGTTATGGGAGCAGTACAGTGAAAAAGCAGGTACCCCTTAGTTTAATGGTAAATTATTTGATAGCTTTGGTAAAAATCCGTAATTCAGTGCGGAACCGAACTCACACGCAGGCGAGACTATGGTCGAGGGATGGTAGGCTGATCATGACTGCGGTGCAAGAGGGAGTCGCCAGACAAGCCAATGCAAAGATGATGATTGAACTCGCGAAGAAGTTCATGAAATTGTAAAATCAAACTCTCTAGCCACTACGCAATATATTACAAAGTCTTTGCAAAGAGGCTCGTTCTTTAAGAAGCTTGGACAAATTTTATATCCAGCTGAAAATCATCTTACCAAGAACTTGTTTTATGGTGATAATTTGTAAAGTTCGTAAAGTATGTGCTAAGAAATAATAGACGCAATTGACAAATTATCGCATTTATTACTTGCTCATTTCTAGGATCTTAACATTTTTTTTTATAATCCCGGTCCAAATAGATTCTTTTGATGGATGTGATATTACCTCAGATCAGTTTAGATTAGGTGCCTCAGATTTTTAGTTACCCCAATTAAATATCCCCAGCAGTTAATTAAGTGCAGTAATCAGTACGTTCGAATTGAAAAGGGTATGACGTGTCTTTGAAATAAAATGAAATGATTCTTAACAAATCAATTGCTCGATGAATCATGTTCATTAATAAATGTTCATAATAATTTTGAAACGAATATTGATTTCTTGACTATGGGCCTGAATATCAGACTTTTAATTGTAATTTTAATTAATCTAAATCTTCTCGTGGTAAATGATGCTATGATGATAACCGTCCATGGCAAAGTGCACTGTTCAAAGTCATTAACGAACGAAGTCAAGGTTTTCCTGATGGAGGACGATACATGTAATATAAGATGAAAAAAAACGGCTAATATATAACTTGATTTAGCCTTTCTTGGATCGCTAGATGAAGACGATCAGGTATTAATAATTTGATATATGAAGCCCGGGAAATTATAGAGTATCTATCTTATAAACTCTAGAAATTTTTAAAGATGAACTTTTTCTTTAAACTCTTAACTATTCTCGTACGCTCGGGTAAGAAAAGGCATGGATACGATAGAAATGCTATTTTACTTAAAGATAAAAAGGAAGACCTAATAATTAAGTTGGACTTCACAATAATCGCATATGATCAAACATTTCATTTGGTCGGAGAGGAAAATGAATTACTCGGAGTAAAACCCTATCTCTTTGTACATGGAGAATGTAATGGGGTAAGTTGGCAAAAATCGATTGTTTTCAAATTTAAAGTACATTTTAGGAGTATAAAGAAAAGCGATTCGACTTTAAGACGATTCGTGGCTCCTGGGATATGGTTTTTAACGTTGTGGTTTTCAATGTCGATATTGATATGGATTCTATGAATATGAACATAAATCCTTGATTTTTTAGCTCGATAAATTGAACCTTATATTTCACGTCAAGATATATCATATCCCCCTCGGTGGTCGTTATCTCTGATCTTATCTTTCAGCTTCAAGAGCTTTCGGCGCAAAACTCTTCTATTGATAATTCTCGCCCCGGGGCACTTGTGATACTATCATTTTCACTATAGCTTTCAAAATTCCATTAAAAATATCTAATATTTCAAAGTCTTATCGTATTTGTTTTCATTTCATGAAGTTATATTAATTTATGCAATCTTCTATTAAAGATATAAACCTATTACAACCCAAGTAACGAAAAGATAGCCCTCGATGATAAACCGATAAAATTTATGTGATGATCGGATATATGAAAGCCTTATATCCTTTATATATGCATTTTATAGTGGACGCGCTAAGTTTACTGCATCTTTTTCCATTTTATTTGCCCAAGTCACTTGAAGCCGCTTGGCGACAATATCAAGTGCTTTAGGGTAACGATGGGTAATCATTCAGTAGTAGGCTAATATCGGCACTCTCCCATAGTCGAGGGTAAGTCTTTTGGTCTTTGCAAGTAGCGAAGCGAGGTTGGACTTCGTCGGATTTTTTCCCTAATTCTACCAAAACCCTACTTTTTCTGCTTTAACAAAAAGTTATGGGGCTACCCCCTTAAATTTTCCCCTTGAGTTCAAAACACCATGTATTTCGGCTATTCACGGTCAATGCACGCGCACTTGAATTTGAGAATCATCTATTTTCTCATCTTTCCAATTCAATTCTCTTTGAATAAAGCGATACATTTCAAGTTTCTCAACTAATTTCACGTCTCTTATTTAAATCTACAACTTTTTTCGGAATTAATAAAACTAATACTGCAAATTCTACTCAAATTTTTCATAGGCAGTCAGTATTTGACGGCGCGAAAGTAGGGAGAATAGTGTGGAAAAAGATAGCCCACGTCCTCACGTCATTCCGTCATTTCTCAGCTGCCAAAATTTCTATAACTTATTCAGTCACTTTTTTATTATAAATCACACCTTCATAATTTTTTTAAACTTTTCACCAAAACTGATAACTCTCACCAACCACTTTTTTTCTTTTTAGATTTATGACTTCTGAATCACTCTGAGATAGTGGTCATTTACTCTTAAAGAGTAGTAAAATTCTATACTCCAGCGGCTTTTTAGGATCTATACTTTACCATATGGCTAGATTTTGATATGTGAAACGTAAGCGTAACTTGCGTAACCTTAATCTCAACTTAATCCGGTCATAATACACTTTTGAGCGGAGATTTTTGGTTTGATGCTGGAAATTCTGGATTTTCCATTAAAACTGAAAGATTTTTTCTGCGAGTTTAATGAAATTAATTACCGCGTACTTGTATAGTTTCCGAGTCCGGTTTGCCGATTTTTCGATTGTATGACAGACGACTTTACATCTCTAAATTACCTATCCCTCATTAGGTAGGCGAAATAGTATGTGATTTAAGAAGAGAGGGCAGAGAGAAAGAGGAAATCTTTCTTCCTTAAATGTCCTTCACTTTCATTTCCTATTCTTAACGAAATTCCAATCCTTTCCTTATCCTATTTCTCGGAGGCGATTTTGTAAATCCTTAAAATTGCATAATTTTTATTTTTTGTTTCGATCCTCTTAAATGCCTCGTATTTTAAAATTCTCTAGTTTTAGGTTTGTTATTGGAACTTGGCAAATATTTGGATTGTAGTTTTTTATTTTACACGAACTATTAAAACCAGCTATGGTAGATTGATCAAGGCTACGCCCAATACGTAATGCAATCCTAACTGGACTTACTAGATCTTTCGGATGATGTTTTAAATTACCTCAGACGCTCTTCACCGTCCATTTTTAACCATTGTCTAGACATTCTAAAGGATAAAAAAAATTTTCTTGACACACTCATTCATTAACTCCTGTCCACTTCTCACCATTCTTCTAACAAGGCGTTTTTTCGAGAGTGCGAAAAAATCCTTTCTAAGGATAAAATTAGTGTCATTAATGAACGCTGCCTAATCCAAATCCACGGAATTTTTGTGGATTTATACAGTCCTATGTTAAAACACAGGCCTCAAAACCGCCTTGTATATAATTTTTGAGGTATTATTTTATACAGATGATAAAACATATGATCAAAGCACGCCTTGCTTGTGTGTGTGTGTTTTTTTTTCGAAATTCTAATTATGTGCTGAGGGATAGGATCTAAAAATGCTTTGGATATCTAATTTTCAAGGCTATACTTCAATCAATCTCTATTTCACTAGGTCTAATGTGTCCTTTCCGCTGATTTTTTTTCAGTTATTCGACCTTCAAACTCTTGCGTGAAAGTCGTTTTTATCAGTGTATTTTATCACTTTTTCATATCTTACCTGTCGACAATTAGATTACCTATTAATTGTTTTAATTAGAAATTAGAACGTTACCTGTTTCCTCTATAAATTAGAGTTTCAGGGCTATTCCGAGATCGATATACAATCCGATTGGGATTTCGTATATCCCTTTATATCCCGATTTGTAAGGGGATATGGTAATGCTCCCCTCTCCGGAAGTCCGACTTATATCTCACGTCAACTTGGGAGATCATAGGTAAATTCTTGACTTTGCTAATAAAAATGAACGGAGTTTAGTTTTTCAATTTTTTTTGCAAACTTAGCGCATGCTTAAACATATGTAAATGAAAATCAATCTCTGTTTGAACTATCATTGTTCAATCTTCTTCACAGCCACTTGACATACTCAAATAGATTCGGAATATCCGATCTATTCTTATGTCCATGCTTAAACATATATGAAATATTTGCAAAGTTCATACTTCAAACGCTAAACGAAAAAGCAAATTTTGACCAAATAGGGTCGAAATCTTACATGTTTTTAAGCGCCTTAGCCTTTTTCTGCGCGTTTTCTCGCTTAAGAAATTGGACATTTTGAAATCTTCTGAAAAATGCGTGAAACTTTCCTGAATATCGATTATATCTATGTGGATTCTTGGGAGACTCTGTCTAAACTCAGGTTAGATTTCTAAAAATAGCCCTTAAAAGATGGCCTTCCCCCTGAAAGAGGTGTTAAATTTCACTACAGTCTTTCCAAAGACCTTAAATTTCTCGTTCTTTCAATTAAGTCCTTGTATTTTCTGGCGCGTTCTGCTAAGATTTTAATCTAAATGCATAGAAATTTGCAATATTATGCTAATTACTGTTCTGAAACTCATCATTCCGAAGATGAATGCACCTATGAAATCGTTTATGATTGGAAATTCTATAGGTAATTTGTTTGATTTTGCGGAATTTTAGTTTTATTTACCCTAATTCATTTAACCATGCGTAGGCTTTGAGTAAATATCATTGGAAAAGTGTCAAATCGTAAATAAAAAGGGATCAAGTTCTCTCAGATTAACTTAGATAATATTTGTTTTCTGGGATTTAAGCCACTTTCAAATATGATATATTCTGGGATTTCGTATATCTTAATCATATATACTGCGCGAAGATTAGCCTTAGATTATTACCTTGTCATAAATTATTGATAAAAATCATGCGGAATTTCAGATTTATATTATTTTTCTGATAAATTGGTATAACCAGATCAATATATTTGATCCTATCTATCAGATTTCGATCCTCTTTATAGGGAGTGGAATCATCTTGAACTTTTTCGGCTCTAGACTTTCACTCTTTCTTTCCCTCCTCTCTCTCTCTCTCTCTCTCTCTCTCTCTTTTGTCACTCTCTGCCGCTAGCTAGCTTCTGGCCCGGTAAGGCAATTCGCAATGGTGAAAAGTGGCCCCGAGCTCGTTTTCTATGATTCTTCTCGCACTCTCTAAAAAATTTGTATACTATTTCTTTCTTCTACGTCTTTTCCCACGCTATTTCTTCAATTCACTTTCTTTACCTCTCAAAAATTAACACTACTTCTTTCTTTCTCTTTCTCTAACATGCAATATTTCACCCAGTCTCATTCTTGCCTCAGGGTCTGTTTGGAGTTCGGCTTTGATTTCTCGCCCCTTTCTCTATCTTTGCGCTCTCTCAAAATATAAGACTATTTTCCTGACTCACTTTTTACAGTTCCTTTTCAATAGGGTAAGAGGTTAATCTATTGACAGATTTTTGGCCCTGGAGACGACCGATTATATTATATTCCTGGAATCATAAATGTCTGTCTGATCGGAGTCGTTTTTGGAAATAAATCGATTTCTGGCAACTTTTCTGAAGAAGTTTAGATTGGAAACATTTTTCTGGGAACATTTTAACACTTGCGTTTTCGACGCCGTTCTCTAAATGTTAAAATTGAATCATTTGCCAAGTTTTGTGCGAGCGTTTGCTGGTTTGTCTAACTATTTGACATTTAGGCGTTGTTATTCTTATGTTGAGTTTATTGATTCATTTTGAATTGTACTATTTCGATGATGCAATATTTGAACGCGGGTTTTCAGATAAGAGTGATATCTTCGTTTATCTCCGAAAGAGCGCTGAAAGATCGCTTCTTTTGTCTCTATCTTTTTCTTTTTCCTCTATTTGTTTAGCATACACATCCTCTATCTCTCTTCAGCACGCGATTCACAGAGCTTTTTTCGGCGAAGAAAAACAGGTGATATTTGAATTTCTCAAAAAATTCGCAGAAACGTCGAAATTTTTGAACGAAAAATGCACGCATAGTTAAATAGTTGCATTTTTCCGAAATTCTAGCTTATGCTTGACTATATCCTTGGCATACATTGAATTATTGTATATCATAAAATTTATATATAAATCTATAGAATCCTAGAATATCGCATTTTTATAAATATAAGTTGCAAATGAAAACCCAAACGTGAAAGTTTAAATTAGAATCTTAAATGAGACGCATTTGTTTCGATATATTTTAATTTTCAATTATATCTTCAGGTATATATGAATTTCATGTATATATTAAAATATGTCACATATTCTTCCCTTTCAAATATAACCACTCGCAGAAATTCCCTTATATGTCAAGCTTATTCATATGTATAGTCATGTAGACGCTTTCGCCTTTATGTCTCATTTTTCTTGCGCCGTATTCCAGCCGTTTTATGAATGATGCAATTTTTATAGCTGTACAACTTGTCATTTATGGTTATTAGAAACTTTCTCTTATAGCGATAAAACTGATATATAATACTTCGGTATGTGTAAGGAATCTCGTTTGATATATGACATTGTTGATTTGAGAAAAGTTTGGGATTACTTTAAACTAAATCTCGTAAGTCTTAGATTTAATCTAAGAAAATTTCAGTCTCGCCTCAAATAGAGATCGACTATTGTCATTGGCGGAATCGAAAAATCCACTGAAATCTCAGAAGTCAGAGATAAATCTACCGAAATCGCAAAATTCCCACCAACACTCCAATCCGTCCAGGCATTTCTCACCCGAACTCAGACCCAAAATGGGACTTAGGTATGCACATTTGACCGCTAAGCCATTAATAAAATTAATACAGCTTAAGCTAATGATCTTTCCTCGAAATCTTATAATATTTTCTTAGACTTTGTCGCACTACTTATATAAATTGGCTAAAAATTTACCTAAGAAATGTGAATATTCTAATTTTTGATTCCATTCGAAAGTGAAAATTTTGTGTAAATAGAGCCTTCCTGGCTAGCGTCCAGGTTTTCGCTATTGAAATTATTTTTTGGGTGACCAAAATACGGCCGGTCCACGGCAAGTAAGCAAACATATACGGAATTTTTCACATACATACGAATTTCTCGATAAATATGTCAAAGATAATGTTATATTTCTGATATATAGACCACTTTGATTTTCATTTTTCATATATTTTTGTGAATTTATAGAGATAATATTATCTTTGTCTCATTTATAACCTACTTTGCCTCATTCATTTCACGCATATTCTGTAAGAAAGAAGATATCGAAAATTGCTATCTCCAGACCTTCAGGCGCATATGAAAATAGTGCTATTTTAATGAGAGAATGAAAGATATCGAAATAACGGTTTTTGGATGGATGAGTTAAGGTCACTCTCTGTCATTTCTCAATTTCTCATTCTGGCGAGTCTATTTATCTAAAAAATCTGGCTAAATCTTCTCCTTAATGATGAAATCCTTTGTCATTCTTGAACCATCTGCCTTAATTCTTCTGTAAAATTCTAATTTTTTTCTTTACTTAAATTTTTTGCTAAAAAATTCAAGTTATATTTTATTTAGGAAAAATTCAATTTGCCTAAATTTTCAAATTTTAGGGCTAAGTCTACTGGAAGAAATTCAATGTTCGTCTCAGAACAAAGTCTTCCCGAAAAGATGGCCCAGGCTCTGAGAATCCTGAGGCCTGGTCATTCCAACTCTGGAAATTGCAAGAAGAAAACTTCGAATTCCAACCGGACGTCTGGAGCCGTGGTTGACGCAGACGACGTCGTCTATATTGCCGCTGTCGAACCTAAAAAATCAGCTCCAGGTATCCAATTCATAAACTATTAACAGTCTTATATAGTTAGAATTAGAGTTATATTAAAATTAGCCCTGAGTACTTTGAATTGATTTTTAGATACGTCATTTTATCGATGATTCAAATATAGGGTTTTATTTAATTCTCACGTTAGAACAATTATAATCATGATTGCAGGAAGGCAGAGTTCTGGCAATTTCCAGAATAATTTTGGAAGTTCCGGCAACTTTCCGAACCAACTCCACAGAGGCCAATCGGAGTGGAGTGCGATTGATGAGGTTGAAAAGTTTCTGGACTTTTCGGAAGTTTAAACTTTTAGAAGAAGAAGGTGTACGGCAAAAATCCGAATCTGCATTGCGACGTTCTTGTTCAAGTGAAGGATCCAACGCTGAAGGATATCGAACAAATCCGAAACTTGTACAAAAGCATGCCAAATGTATCGACAATAGATGAGTGGGTCTTTTATTTCTAAACTAAGCTATAGGCGTCCCTAATTTTCAGGTATTCCAGCCGACCTTCTAGAAGTTCGAGGCTGTTCGCTCACGACGATTATGATGCCGACTTATCGTCATCTAATAGAAGTCCGACTGATTCTGGATATAGGTCGACTTCCAGGTACTTAGATTTGAATTTGAAATTAAATCTAGGTTAAATGGTCTTCTGAAATTATCATTGAGATTCGAAGTTAAATTTATCGTTGTGAAGTTAAATTTAAGTTCATTTTGAAGCCAAAATCAAACTTCAGACATATCACGGAAGAAAACCCGTACGCCCTGAGTGACGACTCTGACATCGGCATCTCTCACAAGACTACTACTGTAGTCCACATCAATGGAGATCCGACGCCGTCGTCGAGGATTCTGAATCCGAACGACACCGAAAATCGACGTCTTATTTCGCACGGAGTGAATTTGCCGGCTTGTGATGACTGTCTACTGGGATATGGGTAAGATTGACGTCATCAATTTAACAACGTCACTTGGATTCTGAATTACAGTATCCTCTGCGAACCTTCGGCTTGCCCTATTAATGAAAGAGACATCGTAGCGGTGCTACAAGGACGGAGATGCAAAAGTTTAGGGCATTTTATTGATATCTCTATCGTCCCAAGGCAAGCTTATTCAAAATTTTGTCTAGACTTCACAAGTCCAAATTTCTAGACTGGTAGATCTTGTCTATGGAGCGTTAGTAACGCTAACTGAGCATGTGAAGAGGTTAACTTGCCACTCGGCAAAGGTTACTTCGGATGATGTAGTCACGGCGATAAAAGTAAGTTTTCGACAAAAATTTGAATGGTAGAAATTTTTTAGCTAACCTTTCCCCTGGAAATTTTCTGCGCCGCTACAAAAGCTGCAAGTCAGGCAGCGGCAATGTATGCTATGAGCGGGACTGGGGGGTTGAAGAAATCACTTTCAGGTAACCAACCTATCTTAAAAATTCGCTAAACTTGAATTAATTTTAATTTCAGCAAGAGCCGAGCTAAAACTCCCTATCGGGAAAATCTACCGATGGCTAATCGATAATCTATCCAATCTACCGATTTCGGAAACGGTAAACTCGAAAAATCGAGATTTCGTTTCTGAAGTTTGAAAATTTAGACCCCGATTTATCTAACAGCAGCGTTAGAATGCGCTCTAGAAGAACTCATCAGGAAACTGGTGGATAACGGTATTTTTAAAGCTAAGAAAGATAATTACGGTATTTCAATTTTCAGATCGAATCGAAATAATGTCACTGACCAGTTTCACAGAACAAATAGGCAAAAATCACGATATGGCCTCCTTTTTCGCGCACTATGATAATCTCAATGGTAAAGTTTTGTACTCATAATTTTAAAGTTCATGAAACAGGCTAAGATTATCACTAACTATTCTAAGGCTTGAAATTTCACAGTCCATGGTCAAAGCATAAGTAATAATGAAAATAATTACCATTGTAGCATGCTTCTCCTACTCATATATTTTGAGAAAAATCTAAATTACTACAATTCAAACCAAAAGCAATTTGCCAAGCAGTAAATGTACTATGCTAGCCAGTTTTAGGTTTCTATGATTTAACACGAAGATATTGTTTTCATTTCTCTAATTTAGACGTGAAGCTTGCTTCTTTACACTGTAGCGAAGATGAACTAGTTTCGGCCGTCAATGGAGTTCGCGAGAAGATGGTCGAAATTTCCGAGGGCTCGATGTGTTCGGCCAAAAGCAGGAAAAGAAGCATGTAAGAAAACGGACAAAATTTGAGAAAACAAAGACAAATCTTGAAAAACAAACTTTAGGATCAAATTTTCCCGAGAAGCCACGCACTGTCTTCAATATCATCTTACCCACAGAGGGAACTATCGGAATGCTCTATCAGTACCTTTGAATGATTGGGTCCGTTTGTCGTTCGCTTTCGCGGAGCATAGAATGTCACCTACCGTGGATGAGTGTGATGTTCAACAGGTAGTATTGGTGGTTTCAAATAAGTGAAGTAAATGCAATTCTGCATGATCTTGTGAGCGTGGTCTTTCCCTCCCTTTTTAAAGGAGAAAAATAAGAAAGAGTAATGAGAAAGAATTGCCTCCACCCATTAGAATATGCGGCACTGCCGAGACTCGACTATTTCCAAATACCAAATAAAATGAAAAGCAGGGAAACATATTTTAGGCGGCCCACATTCTGCTCTCCTTCGAATGTCCCGCTCCCTCAGTGTCGTTTTATCGACACGGCAATGTTTCTGACGGTTGCTTTGAGGAAGCAAAGATGAACTTCGCATTATCGATGATATCCGACAATCCGGCCACCATACAACAGGCATCAGGGTTCTTGCCCGATGGAGTCAACTCAATGAATCAGTTTGTGAGGGTTTTGGATATTCTTTAAAAAAAATAGGGGACTTTAGATATCTCTTACTATAGAAATAGGAATTGAGATCTGAGATCGGAGATCTCTGAAAGGGCTTATCATTATAGCTAGAGATTCAGCTATCTTTTTAATATGAAGATTTCGACTGAGCATTTAGCTTAATAATATGAGCTCATAGAAAAAGACACCGGCTTTTCCAAGAAATAGTATGGGAGGCAAGATAGGAAAAGAAAAAAGCCGGTGTCTTTTTCTAGGAGCCCTTAATATGGCATAAAACTTGCATAGCATCGATTTTTAATATAATAGAAATGGCATATTTTCTCCATAAATAGGATTTCAAGTATAGCTTTCAAATTTAGGGTCTCGGAATCCTGTCTGAAGCCGTGGTGCGAGGAAATACGAAATCCTTGGACCCACTAATCCAAGCGAAATGCTCCGTAAATCTTGGAGTGCCCAAGAGCATGGCCAACAAGCGACCATGTTTATTGACGGAATACGTGGGATGGACGCCCTTAACCTGGTACACAAAATATTTAGTTTACTTTACATAAACCTTACTCAGCTTAAGCCTAACTCATTTGTAAGTCCCATTCAATCTAAAGAGTTCTTATTTCTAAAGAATCGTCGCAAATATAGAATGAAACTTATATTGAACGAGGTATACAATGAGTAAAGGATTTCACATATCCGGATATATCAAATCAATTTTATAGGATTTTTAAAATCTCCTATTTAGGGCCGTGGGATGTCATGATCATTTGGCAGTGGACATTTTGATAAGTCATGGGGCTGAATTACACAATGAAGATATGACCAAGGAATCGCCAATTCAGGTAAGAAAAAACTACTCCCGCCCCTTTTCATGCTAATTTTAGGTTGCTAGTCAACAAAGCACAACAGATATGACGACCAGGTTGCTGCATTCCGGAGCAGACCCTTTCAGAACCTCAATTATCTACGATTCGTCTCAAGTAAAACACAGGATTTTTAAAATTATTACAAAGAATTTCAGGCGAGTTTCCGTAACGTTGGCTGTCCCTCAGCATTAGCCCTGGCTTGTATCAGAGAAGATATTCAGATGATAGAAATTCTACTGAAAAAATGTAAAATCAGTTCTAAGTTTTTTTTTTTAAATATCATGATTTTTAGTGAACGATAATTCAAGTTCATCGTCTGTAAAGGACTTCCTACAAGAATCTAACAATCAAAACGAAATGAAGATGTCGAAGACGTAATTCTGAACTAATACGTAAAAATTTGCATATTTGAATTTAGCGACTTCGAAAAACTACCCCTGAACACGAGGCTAGCCCTATCTGAGGCGATCTATTACGCTGTTGAGACCTCTCGACCTCAAATAGCCTGCGATTTAAGGAGGCGAAGTATTCGAATTTTTAAATCTCGAAAAAATTCGAATAATTTTAGTCTTCGGCCTGTCATGGAATGCCTATACTTGGACTCGGGCTTTGCAGGCTGCAGCTGAAGAGAAGAACAAGGCCTTGATAGACGCTATTTTAGCGGATTTCGCCCCAAAAATTGTAGCCGAATTTAACTCAGATAACATCGATTTTTGCCTATCTGTGGTAAGAATTATAGACCAATTAGAAAATAAATGCAATTATGATAGTTATGGTATTGGGAAAAATTAAATATTTCACTGACCGATTGTTTGAGACGAAGTGAATGACCCCCACTTTTAATTCGCAGAAATTAGCGCGCTGCTTGCAGCAGACTTTGCGCTATTACATCATATTCAAGGAATGAGTTTGACAACTATTTGTAAATACACAATGTATATTTTGCATATTCGAATTTGTGTACCACTTATTCCGTCTCAAGTTATCGGTCACTGACAACGTCATATCGTCATTTAATGATAGCTACATTAAGCCAATTTCTGGCAAAAATATCAATTTTAGCTATTTTCTCTGGTTAAGTGGGAGTGTAGAAGGCAAAATGGCGACCCAACGACGGCTTCCTTTACTATTTCCAGAATATGGCACCATTTTAGCGATTCTAAAAGGTTCTTTTATTTTTATTAAATCACGACTTCATATATCCACATTTTCAGAGATAAAGCTACCAAGCCCACAGCGTCACCGAGATCTCACAAAACGTTAATCGATGCTTCGTTTGTTAATAACAAAGAGCTAAGCGACGTTAGGTTTATGGTAGATTTTCCATAAATTAAAAATGGTCAATTTTATCATAATTTAGGTCGAAAACCAAGTGATCTATGGTCACAGGATCGTCCTGATAAATGCTTCTGAAAGATTCAAGCAGTTATTAGCTAGTCCTTCTGGAGCAGTGTATATTTGCGATATATCATATGATGCGTTTCTGGTAAGTATGCTAAAAATTAGCACAAAATAGAAAAAATGATCTATTTCAGGGCATGATGCAGTTCGTTTATGTCGGAAAATTCAACGGCCCTTTGAAAGTGAACCAGCTATTTTCCTTAATAGACGCAGCTGATTTATATGGATTGCCGGCGATGAAAAACGAGGCTTTGGAAGAATTGGGGGATATATTAAATCCGATTAATATCGTGGAGCTATATCAGTTTGCTATTGTAAGTTATTTTCCCTAAACTATATGGAACATTAGATTTTCTATGACTTTTAAATTATTTTTTAAAATCTATTTTAGGCCAATAATTACACCAAATTATTGGAGAGGTGCGAAATTTTCGCATTGGATCATTTTGGCGCTCTGGCTTCCGGCAAGAAATTTTCGGATGTAGTCTTAGGAGCTAATGGATCATATGATATGTGCGTCGCCCTATCCAGGTACTTTTATTTATACTTTGAAGTTCCTAAGCACTTTTTCCAAGCTATATGAACTTAGAAAGAGTTCTATTGAACTTTAATGGATCAAGTTTCGAAATTTGAACTTTCAAAGGGGTCATTCTTTAAGTTATCCATAACAGAATGTACAATTTAGTTTAAGTAATGATATTTATGAATTTTAAAATTAACATTTTAGCCGTCTAGCATCCGCATTTGAAGCGCAACAAGAAGAGAAGAAAATGAAAAAATAAACTTAAAAATGTTAAAAGTGCTCATATTTGAAAAATCTCCATATTTTTGTACATTACTTTGCCTTAATTAAATCGGTATTATTCGTGCAAAATATTCTCTTATATTATTTGAAAATGCTCAATAAATGAAATATTTTAAGAAAATGAGTCATTTTAGCACGAAACGTGTTTTTATATCAAGTTCATCAATTCTAATGGAAATTGCTAAGTTCGATGATTTATGTTAGAGAAATAGTTTTTCGCCGGTTCTTTCGGCTTTTTCCTGATTTCTCCGATTTTTCGTTGATATATTAGTCTGATTCATGCTCTTTCTCTATTTTAACTCTCCTCAGGAAATATCAAATTTCACCGTCCAAAGGCTCGATTCAAAACTCGAGCTTTTTCTTTGATTCATCTATCATCAATTACAACTATCATTTTCAGCTGACTTATTGTCTGATTATCGACATTTTTATGCTTCCTATCATTTTTCTAATTCAAATTCTAATCCTAGAGGCTCTAGGAAATGGTAAGATAAGTCAAATATAAAATTCCAAGTATTAAACTTAGAAAATATCACCGAAGTTCTAAACACCCCTAAAGAAACGTTGACTTTATTATTGATGGGAGATACCCAATATCATTTCCCCTGCGAGCCTGGAAATGTCGCATGTAAAAGGGCATCTAAACGATGCAGGGACAGATATGGATTAGACTATGTAGTGGATTTCATGCATTTGGATTTTAAATATACACTTTAGTACCTAAGATTCCCCTTAGTGTCTAATGATACAGTCCGGGAGGGATCGGAGAACTGCACTGTTATAGAGAGTCGGTATGCTAATAGAGTACAAAGACAGGTAGGTTGATTCTGAGTTTTCTTCAGGCATGCTAATTTAAGGCGATATCTTCGTTGATTGATCAAATGCAATATAAACCTAGCGCGTTAATAATTAACGGTGACTTGACCAATTTCGGACATCTACCTCAGTTGAATGAATTTTCGGTAGGACAACTTTGAAACTTTGAAAATTGTTACTCTTAGGATGCGTGGAAACGAAAATTCCCCATTAAATTGTTAGTGGGTCTGGGTAATCATGATTATGAGAATAATATCAATGGTAAGATCAAAAAATTATAAAATCAACAAAAAATTCTAGATTGTCTATTGAATTTTTGCGCTCATACAATGATGTCCTGGTAAATAAGATTTTGTAAAACTCATCTAATATTTGCTCTTTAGGTTCATGAAATACGGCGAGGAGCAGGGTCTAAATCTAGATTATAAAAGGACTCCAAAATCTGCGTTTGAAGTGAAGTATAACGGGTCTTTCGCTTATTCTACGAGGGTTTGCAGCATTACCGGTAAGTTGATCTTCAATTTTTCGTTGTAAAGTTCTAGGTTCAGGCAAAAACTGTGCCCAAGTAATCCAACTAAATAACGCTTTCGATTATGAGAAATCGTTCACCACTATGATAGCCACGTTCAATATTTTTCCTGGTACTGAGTTTTTGATCAGACAACTTAGGCTACATGAGGTAAGTCCAGAAACTTTTTTCAACCAAGTAAAAAATTCAGGACTTAGACTTGCCTATACTCATTAATTTTCACCAATGTGAAGGCACTAGAGTCGAGAAAATCAAGAAAGTCATCTCTGACTGGTAGGGAAATTCGTTTTTTAGGCTAACCGAGATTTTAGGCTACTTGAGAATAAGCAAAAGGGTAGGATAAAGAAAGTTGGAGTATTTTTCGCACATATGCACTCTATCCATGAATTGAGAGTGCATTGTATTCATAACATCTCGGTTCCTTTCGTATATATTGGCTCGGTACCAAATAATCGGTAATAATTATATTTAAAATATTGATTTTTTAAAGTTATTTCAGATTTTCCATGATAAAAATCAATAACGGCAGCTTGTTAATGAACGGATTCTATACCAAAGATTCCTTCGAACTTCACGATAGATTGGAGCACTTGGGAGAGGTGAAATTTGATTTTTGCAGAAATTTCGGGGAACGGTCTCGTTGCGCATAGAGGCGTACCTCTGTACACAAACTGTATATCTTATAGAAGTTAATTAGAGTTTCATTCAAAAACACAACACCTGTTTACATGAAAATAAAGATTAGCTCCCATTCTGACAACGTTCAGCTATCATTTTTGTGCGTAACGACATACATCCAAAATTTCTAACCTTAAAATTTTAGACAAAAGATCTATGGCAGCCGTGTAACCAACTGAGTCAGACGCGCTACGCTTTCATGGACGAACTGACGAAAGAAGTCATCTTTAAGCAGAAATTTTGGAAGCAGAAAAACTAATTGAATTTTGAATAAAGTTCTTATTAAAAATATTTATCCCTTTATTATATTGCATGGGTATTTTCGAGTAACAAAACTCCTTTTTACCAACCTTTCCATTATTTCCATCTCTTTTCTCTCTCTCTCTCCTTTAGTATCAGACCTTGTTTTTCTTTCATCCTCTTGTTTCTAGTGCTATTTCACTCGCGACACTGCCGCGTAGCGTCACGCTATTGATCGACACTACAAACCGCTCCATGCCGCGAACACTATCTTTACAATTTAGACTTATTTTCAAACCCTTAATCTTTATAAATCCGATTATATTTAAATCCCGCGTAGATTTTCACTTTGAATTTATATCATCTTGTCGATCTTTTCAAGGGCTACATTTTCATAAATGAATCTTAACCTTTCATAATAAAACTTACGTATTCTTGTTGCTCCCGTCTTAATCTATAATTCTATATAAATTTTATTTCGAATTTAGAATGGCTGAAGATAATAGCCAATACCATCCATCTGCATCACATGTAAGTTCGTTTAAACCTTAGATTTTTAAAAACTTATTTAATGCAGCATCAGCCGATACAGATTGACATCGAATGCCCCGAGTGTCCCGTAATCAAATCTAATGAAGACGAACTTGAGGTAAAAATTAGCTCCGCCCCTTTTATTGAAACAGATGATACTTTAGATCCATATCCGCACTGAGCATCTGAAATGGATTCCCTATAAATGTATGATGTGTTTTATTCTGAGGGAAACCGAAGAAAAGATGATCGAACATTACATGGCCGCTCATAACCAGGGAGAATCTGAGGTAAATTTAGTGTCATGCTTAAATATATGACGCCAAATTATAATTTCAGATAATCTACGTTCCGAATGTGGTTGCGAAAAAGCGTTTGAAGTTGCTGATGGATCACGCTAAACAGGCGCGCGATGAAAAGATCGCACATGTTAGATATGAGGTTAGAAAATATTTGAATACCTGGATATCTAAAAAAAAATATACCAAATAATTTTAGATAGAAGCCTTCGAAAGCCGTATGTTCGAAAATAATCCAGGTGGTGAATTTGCATCTCAGTTCGCTCAGGGCTTCCTTCACTACGGCAAGGATACTGATCAATCAGGGAAATTGAATTCTCAAGGTAAAATTAGCGTATTTTTAGATTAGAATACATTTAAATATTTAGCTTTATCGACATTAAAAGACTTAATTTTTTAAGTTAAGGATATTTAGATGGTAATATAGCACAAGTTTATAAAACAAAAATGAATTTATACAGTAGCGAGGAAAAGTATTTCATATCGTAAAAATTTTGCATGATTACCAGTTCACCTACTTGTAGTGCGCCAATCCAGTTGAAATTTGTACACATATTGGGGTGATCAAATCATGCAAAATTTTTACGATATGAAACACTTTTGTTCGGTACTGTATCTCAGAAGTTATAATTTAATTATAAAAAAGAATTTATTAAATGGGATGCAAAACGGTAGAGTAGCTATTAATGACAAAGTCTTAGGGGTCTTCGGTTTCAAAATAATAGATTTATGGGTTTTGTATTTAGTCAAAGAGGAAGACGAACCTTGTACTTCTATCGGCTCTGAAATTGAAAACCGGCAAAATATAGTCCAGAAAATCGAGCCGGAAGATAACCTCGAAGAAATCAACGTTGGGGATCAGTCTGGGTAAGAAAATTTATATTGCTGTAACTTTTATCGATTATTCTAATTTAGTGATACGGGAAGACTAAATTCAGCCATTGGTTCATTATTTGGAACTTATATCAAAGGAGTTCAGAATCATAAGAACCGGGTTACGAAGGCCCATATGCTGTAAGGAAAATTCACAGGGTTTAAAAATCAAAGATTTTAGAGCCAAGGAAAATCCCGAACTCGCCCCGCCTCCGTCCAAGAGAGCCCCCAGCAAATTGGTGTAAGATTAGAAAAGTTTGAATCTGGGTTTGCAAAAATTCAATTTTAGGCATGCCAAGTGTCGCGTATGCAAAATGAAAGTTCGCTTTTGTGACAGAAGGGCCCATTCTTACATGCATCTCGCATTGGATAACAACGTAAGAAATTAGCATACTTCTGGAAAAATCGAAATTTTTAGGTTTACCGATACATATGTCTCCACGAGGACTGTAAATTCGGGCATCATCGAAGATATATCGTCCGAAATCATTTGGTCATGATTCATGATATTCGGTAAGTTGCCACAGAAAAAATGTATAAGATTCAACATTTTAGGGATGACTCAAAAATTGGAGATGCTTACAATGAGGAAATGGAGGATAGAGTCTTGGTGAGTAGATCGAAACGAAACGTTGGATTATCCGAAATTTATGAATCTACAAAAATTATCATGCATGTTTCTCCATATACTTCTGACCAATGACAAGTTTAATAGATTCAAATTTATATGATGCTAAGCTTAAAATTTCAAAGAAGTTATTTTTGTACCTTAAGATATCATAATTTTAGGTGATGTACAAAGAGTGCTTCAACGAAGAACCCA
Source organism: Diploscapter pachys (assembly GCA_002287525.1). NCBI lineage: Eukaryota > Metazoa > Nematoda > Chromadorea > Rhabditida > Rhabditidae > Diploscapter > Diploscapter pachys. The sequence goes on along the minus strand of LIAE01009124.1, from coordinate 102,927 downwards.
TGCCGGCTCAGGGCTCTAAATCGAAGGATGAGAAGGAAGACGATGAGCTTCCGAAGAAACGTCGAAGAAGAAAGAGGTGGATTCCAGAAAATGACGAGGATGAACAACTTTAGGGCATCTTATAACCTAAAATACAAGTCCCTGTGCTTATATTTCAGATTTAAATTAGAAGTTTTGGGACTTCTATTTTAGATGTCTTCTATTATAAGAAGTCGTCTAATCTGGGAAAAAATTCTGGTTTTAATGATCTTATATAAACAGTTACATTTTTAACTCGTTACTTCCAAATGTTTGATTTAATAAACGTTGTTTCATTTATTCTTGTTATTCCTGAGATCAATATGAGCAATGACATATAAATTCTGAGATCAATATGAATAATGACGCATAAATTCTGAGGCCAGTCAAACCATACAATTGTCCAAACAAACGATTCGGTGGATTGGCGTAACGGAATGATGACGGGCGTGACCGTTACTGCTCATCCGATTCAAGCCGATGATGAACTGAAGTTTTTCGACAAAATTAACATATTATATCAAAATATAATTTGAATTACCTTCCAAGGCGAGCACTTAACGAGACTAGCGTCATAGGGTTGTTCATACGAATGAACAGATCTTGAAAATGCGGCTACCATGACACCATCGGTCACTTTTGTACTATAGACACGGACATTATTTACCTAGACATAAACAAATTAGCATAAAATGTTTTTTCCCAAGCTTACCTTATCAGGAGATGGGGACTTGTGTCCTTTGACATACTCATCAGTAATAAAGATTTGATCATTCCAAAGTCGAAGCATGATGGTGTCAATGCCGGAGTGCTAAATTTTACAAGTTAGACATTTTTTCTCCTAGGCTAATTTTTCAGCCTCAAGGTTATATGCTGATGACCACTTTATAACGAGAGTAGTAACACTAAACTAAGGTCATCACTACTTTGTGTGTAAGTTATTCACTCACCTATGAAACTAGATCTTCATAAATATAGCCTGCCTTAGGAAAAATATACTATTCAAAGATCGGTATATTTATGGCTGTTAAAATTGAATAGCCTTCGTTAATGATATCTATCAATTAGAGAAAATTTGGTATGAAATTGGTTTCATCTAGTATTGGGTAACTTTACACTTTATAAATTATGGTGGAGGTCGCCGCATAGTAAATTCGCTAGACAATAGGTAATAAATTAGTTGGGCAAAGTAAATGATTTTTCAAACAATCTTAGCAGGCAAGTTCAAAGAATTTTCGTACCATGCTGGACCCGAATCCGATTCCAGTCCATCCCGTCGTGCCGGATTTGATTCCGGTAAGTACAAATCGAAAACTCAGGGTACCATTCTTGACACCATAGGTGACTCGTTGTTTGACTCGGTGATTATCATAAGTGAACGAGCATGCTGCTGAGTATACCACCACTAAGGTTTTAGATAATTTATACAAATATAAGAGAATTCTCACCTGGGAGTACAAATAATAGACCGAAAATTTGGTACATCATACTGTGACAGAGTTTGGACCGAGATGGTAGCTGGGAAATGCGCGTTTCAGCGAATATTTAAGGTCGGGAAAAATTCTAGATTTCTAGGGCGTGCGGACGTTCGAGGACCTCAGCAAAAAAAAACCCGTCCTTCTTCCGCTATTCGCCGAATTTTGAACCGGTCTCAGGCCTTAGGTGAACGTTGACCAATTACGGAACGAGTGCCGAAGTGAGTTTTTGGTTACCGACGCGTTCTAAAATGGAATATTTCGTATTTTTACCGGAGTGTTCCAAATATTCCACGAAAAAATAAGGCAATTTTAGAGACCTTCTTTGCAAAACCATTGCAATATGCATAGAGGCCAAATGGTTTTCCATAATAGGTTGAATTTGGTAAATTTGATATCAGTGTGATGGTCGAGGTCGTGAATAACTCAAAACTTTTAAATTTTCAGAAATGGTCATTCTATCAAAAGTTATGATCATTCGAGTTTCGACGTTCCTCATACCTGCAGAAGGCCTTTTTCGAAAAAAAAAACCAACGACACCATCATTTCGGACACTATTTATTACCCTAATTGGTGTCTTGGTTTCATGAAATTATCTACTAATTAACTGGGTAATTGAAACGTCGGAAATTTTCATGCGTTCTTCCTCTTCTTTGAAAAGGGGAGACTTGGCCTCTCTAGTTATAATTCTAAACCAAATTCGATAATTCTTTCTTTGTTTGATTACTATAGATATCTACTTTATCAGACACTAAAAGATAATTTTTTGAATATCAACTTTTGTGGAAATGTGCACTTTTCGCGTCATGATTGCGTACTTTTCAGCCCGTACTGCATTTACGCGTAAATAACGTTGTAAAAAATTCATCCTTTCGGTATGTTGCGTAGATGGAGATGGTGAACAACTTTTGTTTCAGAACTGACCTCGAGTTTACATTCGTATGAGCCCCAGAATTTGTCGAAATGCGACGACCAAACTTATCATGTTTTTTAACGAAAAATTTCAAAAATTCATATCTCCTTATGTACTGGACAAATTTTCGTAATTATTTTTTATTGTGTAGATCTTGGGTAGGAGAATAAAACAAAAATATAAAGAAAGCTTTTGCATACTCGTGCTCAGCTCGTCGAGCTTGATCGATTGGTATAGGTATTGAATGGTTTTGATGATCTTATATAAATAGTTACATTTTTTAACTCGTTGCTTCCAAATGTTTGATTTAATAAACTTTATTTCATTTATTCTTGTTATTCCTGAGATCAATATGAGCAATGACATATAAATTCTGAGGTCATTCAAACTACACAATTGTTCAAACAAACGACTTGGTGGATTGGCGTAACGGAATGATGGTGGGCGTGACCGTTTATGTCCATCCGATTCAATCCGACCATGAACTGAATTTTTTTGACAAAATTAACATATTATATCAAAATATAATTTGAATTACCTTCCAAGGCGTGCATCCGACGAGATTAGCGTCATAGGGTTGTTCATAAGAATAGATAGGTCTTGAAAATGCGGCTACCATGACACCATTGGTCAATCTTGTACCATAGACATAGACATTATTTATCTAGACATAAAGAAATTAGCAGAGGATATTTTCCTTAAGTTTACCCTATCAGGATATGGGGGCTGATATCCTCTTACATATTCGTCAGTAATCAAAATCCGATTATTCAAAACTCGAATCATGATGGTGTCAATGCCGGAGTACTAAATTTCAAGAGCTAGCAATTTTTCCCTCCTAGACTATAATTTTTCGGCCGCAAGGTTACACAGATGGCCACTCTAGCGAGAGTAATAACACTTAACTAAGGTCATCGCTACTTTGTGTGTAAGTTATTTACCGATGAAACTCGATCTTTATAGGCATGTGACCTGCCTTAGAAAAAATATACTATTCTCAAAGATTGGTATATTTATGGCTGTTAAAATTTAATAGTCTTCGTTAATGATATCTATCAATTAGAGAAAATTTGGTATGAAATTGGTTTCATCTAGTATTGAGTAACTTTACACTTTATAAATTATGGTGGAGGTCGCCGCATAGTAAATTCGCTAGACAATAGGTAATAAATTAGTTGGGCAAAGTAAATGATTTTTCAAGCAATCTTAGCAGGTAAGTTCAAAGAATTTTCGTACCATGCTGGACCCGAATCCGACTCCAGTCCATCCCGTCGTACCGGGTCTGATTCCGGTAAGTACAAATCGAAAATGCAAGGTACCATTTCTGATACCATAGGTGACTTGTTGATTACCATAGATGAACGAGCATGGTATCGAGTATACCAAAACTGCAAAAATTCAGAGTAAATACCCAAAAAATCAAAGATTTTTCACCTGGGAGTACAAATAATAGACCGAAAATTTGGTACATCATACTGTGACAGAGTTTGGACCGAGATGGTAGCCGGGAAATGCACGTTTCGGCGAATATTTAAGGTCGGGAAAAATTCTAGATTTCTAGGGCGTGCGGAAGTTCGAGGACCTCAGCAAAAAACCCGTCCTTCTTCCGCGATTGACCGAGTTTTGGACCGGTCTCAGACCTTAGGTAAAAATTGATCAATTACGGGACGAGTGCCGGAGTGAGAATTTTTGGCTACCGCCGCGTCCTAAAATGGAATATTTCGTATTTTTACCGGAGTGTTCCAAATATTCCACGAAAAAAATAAGCCAATTTGAGAGACCTTTTTTGCAAAAGCAATGATAAGAATAGTCAAATGATACGCGTATATAGCAGGGGGTGAAAGGAAAAATGAATTGCCAGATCAAAGTTAGGTTCGCTTTTCTGTTTCTTTATTAAGGGGCGTGATTACCTAGACGTCCTTATAAGTTAGAAATGGTAGTAGACTGCCCGAGGGTGGTTATTGTATTTTTCTTTGGTTTTCTCAGTTTACTATTCTTTGCGTTTCTTGTTTTCTTCGTCCTTACACTTTGCCTGAAGTCTGTCGTCGTCCTTTCGAAGTGTGAAAAAATAGTTTAATCCGATTGCATTCGTGATGTTGACCATGTGTAACTTTCGAAAGATTAGAAAGTAACACAATGTTTCACAATACACCAAATTTGTTCACTTAAATACTGCAAATATCAGTTTTAAAATATATTTGAGATAAAAATATCGGTGATCAAAACTTTGTCCAAATAATCGACGATCAGCTGCTTTCGTCGTACTACTCGAGGCAGTCCAGGTCATCTGGATGCTACACAAAGCAACTGAACAAGGCGAAGTTTCTTCGTTTTCGAAAGTTGTTTTCAAATCACGACTTCCCTGAGAAATTAGCATAATTGCAAAAAAATTAACGAGAAAAAATCATGAGAAAATTAGAGAAAAAGTGCGTTTCCGTTCAGAATAGTACGACGTGGGAACGCCACCGGTTGATCGCAAGACGACAAATCGAAAAATCGAGCAAGTGGTTGAAATGCACGACGAACAATGATGAGTTTGCTCGATTCATTTGCAAACACCATAATGCATTACACGCTCATTTTGTCAAAATTTTCAAAGCTAGTCAATGTTTACGCGTACTTTGGTTAGTCTCGTCGCAATACCTGCATATAAACTATCTTTTATAATTCATTTTTATCTGAAATTTTAAATCTATGCTGCTCCTTTGATTCGAAATGAATGATATCGATCAATTTACATCGAAGGAATTGTGTAATTTTACCGGAAAGCTGCAGGGAAATGAAAAGGTTGGGTTTTCTTGATAAGGCAAATATTTGAAGCCTATTAGTTTAGATTTTATGTGTAGGTGGTAGCCCTTCTGAGCTATTTATCGGTACGAATCAGGGCAGGATTATTCACATCAAGAATGAGTCCAATATTTACAAAGTCAAGGGGATCTTGGAGTTGCCTCAGGTTTGAATTATTTTTATAGGACCAACATCCGATTTTAGAAGTCTCCGATCACTCAAATAGAAGATGCCTCTGCCGTCGAAATAATTCTATTAGTCTGCGACGAGACATTATTCGAGCTTCATAAGGAGACGTTTCAGGTTAATATTATTATAATAGATAATTCTCTGTAAAGGAGGTTTAGTTTGTTGGGCAACATTTGAACGTACTCAAATTCGCCCTGAATCTATCCCCAGACGAAGATGATCCATTTACGCTTCAACTAGCTTGCGCTCATCCTAATAACCGAATTGAAGTTTGCAAGTTGAAGAACGGAAAGCTCGAAACGACGCAGAAAATATCTACTCCTGACCAAGTTGTCGAACTTGTCTATAATAAGTGAGACGATATTAGAAAGATAAAAGAAAAAACTTGGTGAAATCCAGGAATGCCATAAGTTACGCTACCAATTCAAGTTATTACGTGTGCAATTTGGAAACGAGGGGAAACCTTCAGCTTTTTCCATTCGACGATAAGACTGTGCCGAGCATTTGCAAAGTGGATGCTAACGAATTCCTATTTAATGGTATGGACGGTCTGGCGGTATACGTGGATTGTAAGGGGATTTCCACAAGGCCCCCGATGATGCTTGAGAAAGGATGCTCAAATTTGGAATGCAAAGGCGATACGATATTCGCCCTAATTAACGCGACAATACACATTGTTAGGTATTATATTACACATTTTGAATTAATTATTATTTGAATGGTTTAGCTCTGAAACCATGAAAACAACTCAATTGATAGAAATTGAAAACGCTGAAGACATTAGCATTCTGGACGGATGCTTATTTGTAATAGCTAAAGAGAAGCTCTATCAAATTAGCTCGGTTGAATTCGAATCTATCGTAGGTTTAATAAGGTTTTTTTGTAATTACAATAATCATTCAGATTAAATCCCTACTAAATGAAAAATCTGATTATCAAAAAGTGGTTGACATGTTTGAGCAAAAAGATATCGAGACTTTGTCTGACTCGGAATTATCTCATCTTTTCGAGGCAAAACGAAAGCTCGCTTTCAAATATCTGGAGGATAAAGCTTATGGAAAAGCCGAAGAAATATTCGATGATTTAAACATTGACCCTTTAATTGTAAGTCGCATATTTTTGATTAAAGTCAAAGTGAATTTAACTGATTTAGGTAATTGCCGAGTTAGAACAATCAGGCTCAGTAGATAACAATGTCGAATTCTTATGTGGCTACCTCCAAAAATATCGCATTCGGCATGGCAGTACTGTAAGTATATTTTAGATTTAGTTATATATCAGATTTATTAGGCTGAATTGGATCAAGCTCTATTCAAACTGTTGCTAAGTCAAGATCGGATTTCTGATATACTTGGATTAGAGAGCTTGAATTTACAAGATGGAGATATCCCGAAGTTGGTGGATAAAGGCTACTTCTACGCTGCATCGTGTCTATATTGGGATATGAAAGATAAAGTTAGTTAATACAGTAAAATTTCAATAGAATGCCCCAAGTTTCAGAAGAATACCACTAAACTTTGGAAGGAGTTACTTGGGAAATCGAAAGATGATAAGATGTTGGATGTAGAGGAGATTTTCAAACGGGTTAAGCTTGAAACGAATCAAGAAATACTTTGTGAAATATTGCCAAGCCTTGTTAGTCATGATGTGGATACTGTAGTCCAGGTACTGATTTATTTCAACTAAATTTAGATAGGTATTTTAGATTGTTACTCAACGAAAAATACCACCTTCGGGAGTTTCCGAGTTTTTAAAAAATTATAAAACTCCATACTGTAATTATCTCGAGTCTTGGAAGCCTGCTTCAGAAGTTCAAGAAGAGTTAGCTGAGTTGTATCTTGAAGATATCAAGGAAGGAAGTTGGTATATTTTCAGGGATTTACAATTTGTGCAAGTTTTAGAGAACGACGTTCGGCAAAAGCTTCGAAAGATACTGCTCGACTGTGATGATAAAGTCATTCAAAATATCAAAGACAAGTTCCCTAACGCTAAAACTTTCGCTATTGAGCATCAGTTAATCTCAGCCAGAGTATTAATCATTCCAACCTTCAAGTAAATTTAGAGAACTTTAGAATAATCCGGATGAAGCCTTTGAGAAGATCGTTAATGAATTCAAAGATTACGATACGGCTGAAATGCTCTGTGTGAAATATTCGAAGCTCGTAATCAAATTACTGGATGCTTATCTAAAATCGGATAAGTTAGTTCAAGCTTAAGAATTTCATCGAGTTTAACATATCAGGCAAGAACACATGCCGAGAATGTTGAATCTGCTCGAAAATGTCAGCGGTCAAGTCGACGCCCAGGAAATCATTCAGAAGCTACCTCAAAATATCGAATTGCCTAAGGTTACTTCAATTTATAGAGTATTAAGTACAGGGTGATTCACGCTATTTTATACCTTGTTTTTGACCTAATTTTTTCTAATGATTATTTTTGAGTAAGGTCATACATTTTCACATTTCTCCCACTCACCTAAATTGATATCCGTTAACCGCTTTCAAAAATAATCACTAGGAAAACTTTTAGGTCAAAGCAAGTTGTGAAAACAGCGTGAATCACCCTGTATTTGAATGTTCAGGTGGAAAACTTCCTGATCAAAGCGATGCATAATAAGCTATCCGAAGATACAACTAATACCTTGAAAGAACAGTTTATCGAAATAGCCTTGAAGAATCGGAACCAAGTCGGATCACGACCTCCTGTTCGAGTTAGTATCAAACCTTAAGAATTTTCCAAGGTTGGAATTTTAGATCGACGAAAACTCCCAATGCCCCGTCTGTCATGAAACCCTATCATTCGAGTCGAGTTTGACCTGCCTCAAAACAGGCTACGTTGTCCATACGAACTGTGTTAAGAATCCTCATATATGTCCGGTTACTGGTAAATAGTGTGATATATTGTGAACAAATCATGTGCCAATAAATAATTTATGATTCAATTTTATACTGCACGAGTATTCATGAGCATGTCTATGTCTTAATTTTATATTCATTCTCAGATATGTTTAAAGTGGCCGCAACTAACTATCATTCGATGACATTGTAAATCAGGCGCGTTTAATAGTGGTTCGCGCCACTTTGGTAATCGAAACGCCACACTTTGCCCTTCATCCACTCACAATTTCACCCTATCTAATTTGAGTCTTCAGAAATGCACTCTCAATCCGGTCCGCTGATTCGATCTCAGCGTCAGAACAGTCGACCTGCGTCGACATCCTCTCAGCATCCGACTTCTGAGGAGAACTCCATCAAGAAAGAAGTGGAGCACGTTTCTCGGTCTAATTTTTAAATGCATCACTTCCAGACCGAAGATGAACCCATCGAGGACTTATTCGAAGAGGAGCTCGTAGTGCTGCCCGATGGAGTGATTTACGGCGGCGACGAAGTAGTGGATTCCATCGAGATACCACTTCCGTCCGAGTTGTTCATCGACATCTGTAACAGGCTGAATCCGAGCGAAATGAGCGACCCCTATCGGGTCGAGGTGTGGAAGCAGTACTATAGGATTTCTCAGGTATCGTACAGATTTAAATGATCAACGATATCCTGAGCCAAGATTCTATAATGACTTTGATTTCAGCAAGTAATTCTGGAAGGCGACCAGCGTGGGTGGATCGCTTGCTCGCTCTACTTCGTCATGGCCAACACTGCAGTGAGCAAGCGATCCAATCTGAGGATGTCGAGGAAATTCCCGTACTCGGTTCACTCGATCATCGAAGCCTGTGGAATCAGCACACTTGAGTTTTTTGACAAACTCAACAGATGGCTGGACATCTTGTCTGCCTCCAGAAGAATGGTGGATTTTGCCAGGAAAATCCAAGACTCACTCGCTGTATCGGCAGTGGTGTTCAAGAAGCTGCTTCCAGTGTACCGAAGACTCTTTTTGCTGGTTTCTGAGCAGGTACAGAAATATTTCTTCGATCATTTCAAGCTAGTTACATTTTAGGACTCTCAGAGACACAACTCCATCTCATCGCAGAAACTGTTCACTCTGATCTGGACCATGTTCATTACGATAAGAAGTAAGAATACGGGGTTGATCATTCTCTTGACTCTCGTTTATTTCAGGATCACTTCCCGCCGATGACCTACTGAGCGCTTTTCATTTGTTACTTTGCGTCGTGGAAGACGTCTACAAGAACATGTGCAAGATTCATGAGGAGCATATCAATGCTGATTACGGTATTTCTTTTGGATTTTGCTTTCAATATCGCTGATTTCAGCAAACTATCTGACGGAAAGAAGAGAGACAGTCTTGGAATCCCTGTGTGTCACATTTGAAGGAGTGATGCTTGACGCGAAGCACTTTAAGGTCCACGTCTATGAGAAGCGGGTCGATCAAATACTAAATCTGAATCAACCCGTGGACTTCTCCAAGGACTATGAGCTTTACATGTAAAGAAAATGTTCGATATATCATTGAAGATCTGATTGATTTCAGGAAGAAATGGAACTCGACCTACGAGGACTTGATGCTGAAGAAGTCGGAAGTGGACGAGCGGATTTTCATTCCGAAAAACATCGCGACGATCTTCGATCCGGCCTTCGACGCATCCGCTATCGAAATCCTGAGGCGTGGCGATAACACTTCATTCGCCGATGCAGAATTGCTTCTGAGGATGGCGACTCAAAGTTGCCTCGAGCGATTGAGCGATGACAACTATCAGCCTGCACCTGGATTCACGAAGAGGTTGGGAATTGTTCGCCAATAAAATATGGAAAATGTAATTTCAGCTACACCATCAGTAGTGACCAATTGTGCATGCTGACTCCTCTTTCTGCGACCATCGCAAATCCATCGAAATTGAACATGATCGTGAAGGAGTTCGACTTGGAGGCATCAGCACTGAAGTCGATCTGCGTTGGCATGCAGCAGAATCCGCTGGAAGACATCCTGGAGATGGGCAAGAATTTGACCAATCGATTCGAAACGATAGTTCGGGACGAAGAATCCAGCAATACACAGTTCGACGCAAGCTTCTCTAGTTGTGTGGCAAGACACAGGTATTTTTTATTTCTAACAAAGAGAAGACTTTGAATCCTTTAATTCAGGGAACTTGTCTATTCGCTGTATCTGGTGCTGGTCGAGAAGATAATCGTCGCTGAAAGAGGAAGGAATACGCCAACTGCTCAAGCTATTCGACGTGGAGAAAAGGAATACGCAAACATCTTCCGTCATCCAGACCTTCTGAAATCACTCTTCGGGTGCGCGTTGGAACTGCTCATCTACAGTTACGAAAGCGAGCGAGAGTTCCCGTGGAGCTTAAAGATCATCGAGCTGGCGCCTATTACGTTCCACAAGATCATTGAGAGCGTCGTGTCGTCTGTCGATCAACTCACCAGAGACATGGTCAAGCATCTCAATAAGGTAAAGAATTTTTAGCTATTCTCCATTATAAACGAGAGAATACAAAACCTCATTGCTTCGAATTTCAGGTAGAAGAGCGGATCGTCGAAGAGCTTGCTTGGTCTGTGGATTCCCCTATCTGGGCGAAGATTTCTGGAAACCCAGTTGCCGTGCCGATGTGGAAGGACGCTTGGAACATGGCGAGGAACTCTGGCATTGAAATGGACGATTTCGCCGCTGCGAAAAAGCGAATTTTGAGTGAGCGAATGTCTGGAAATGGAATTTCTCAAAACGGACAGCCGCAACGATTCAAACATCCGGTGTTGTTCTTCTTCAAGCGGGTTAGATCATCAAATCCTTGATACTCTGAATACCTACGATTCAGGTCTACTACATTTGTTGCACTCGTCTGACCGACCTGTGCGAGCGATGTCGTGTGGATGACACTTCGAAGAGCCAGATTTGGACGTTGATGTGCCATATCATTCGGCACGAGAATTCCCTGCTCTGTGGTCGTCATCTAGATCAGAACCTGATGTGCGCCGTCTATATCATCGCCAAAGTCAATCGGATGGATCTGCAGTTTCTCGAGATCATGTCACACTACAGACACCAGCCACAGGCTAATTCGTCAATCTACAGGGATGTGCCGATCGAGGCATCACTTCACTCGCCTTCCCCTGGAAGTGACGATGGAAATTCCAGGGATTCTATCAACACTGTTACAACTCAAGTAAAACATTATTAAAAGTTTACATATATTTAAAAAAAAAAAACCTATGACTATGATTTTAGGGATCTACCGCATCAAGACTCCGCAGTGATTCAACTATTCCAGTACCTGGAGTTAGCAGCGCCCCACCAACCCCAGAACTTGTGCCTTCGCAATCCCAACAAACCGGCGTATCAGCGTCAAATCCTTCGACTCTGGAGCGAATCCAGCGGGTCGACATCATCAAGTATTACAATGCCGTGTTCAGACCAAGGTATATCTCGTTGAAGTCCCTGAATTCCAATGAGCTCAACTTTTCAGGGTGGAAGAATTCGTGAAGCGCATGGAGCGGGATGACCCCCAAATCGAGCTTACAGCTCTTCCAATTCCTAAAGGATTCGGTCTATCTCCGGTAAAGAAGTGCATTTCCGACCGAGTACTGATTCAGCCGCTCGTCAAATCGACGTATACGGGACAGCCTGAGAGGATGATCAAGTTCAACATGGTCACAAGTCCGAGAAAGGTAGGGCTAAATCGGAACTCTAGAAAGACGATGAATTTTCAGGACCTTCGAGACATAAATCGAATTGTCGGGTCGGCCCATGCGCAAAATCGCTACCAACCGGCCGGAACGATCATTTACAAGTCGAAAACTTGAAGTTTCTCATGGAAACCCTGAGAAACTTGATGAAACTCCCCAGGGACTACACTTACAATGAATGCCTTTCATTATCTTCATAATTTCCTTGATTCTTGAATTACCCGATGTGCTTTTGTATTTTTTCAAATAAAGATTTTTGAATTTGTGAACGAACAAAAATGGCAAGATATGCTTGAAATTGAATCTAGATTCTTCATTGAATTGGCACTCAGGAAGTCGTCAAATGAAATGGCTGGCTGGCTTTCTCTGGTTGCTTCCTTTTTCTCTCTTCTCCCAAATTTGTGAGAGTGTATCAGTTTCAATTGGGGAAAGCTTCCCAACATAAAGCACTAAATCTCTCAACATCCTCCCATTCAAAGAGAATTTCTAAAGAGCAACATCTAGCCAAAAATGGATTGTATTGAACCCCTGGTGGAGCCTCATTTTTGGTAAGTTGCCTGATTTTTCCCAAAATTGAACAATCTTCAGGATGTCTTCAATTGTTCAAATTTCCATAGCGGGATTTTCAATGATAGGGAATTGCATAATCATGGTAATTATGAGAGATGCGGTACCGATTCCGGCCGGGATGAGGAGAATGATGGTATTTTTTTTTTTAAAGTTTGAGATATTTTTCATCTTTCAAAAATTCTCGAGATTTGAGCAAATCGAATTTAGGCGTCTCTTTCGGTTAGCTTTGCGATGCTGGCTGGAGTACAATTGACGAGAAATCTATTCGTCATTATTTCCATGTATCGTCCTTGCATCAATTTAGTACAAATAGAAGTTAGAAAATTGGCAAAGTTTAACTTTTAGACTACTACCTTAACTTGCAAGTTGATAGAATTCCCACTAATTTTTTCCTACATCTACGCGGCAGCATCAACGTTTTTCACTTCACTTTGGGCTACGATCAACACCAAGTACGAAAAAAAAAAATCCTTAGCCGCGTTTACACACTAATAAAACACCTATGGCTCAACATTAGATGGGGATTTTCAGGGAGGAAAGGGCAATAATCCCATGGTCCGCAGCGTGTTCGGCTTGGGAGAGCTCGATTTTGGTCGGATCAATTGCGTTAACCCTTATCTTTACCGCATTCGACTTCGACATGGAAAATATCACTTTGTCGAGGGCATGTAAACAAATTTTAGAGGGCTGACCTAATTTTTCAGTGCTCATTACTACTAGCCCTTCGAAATCCAAATCTCGGATTTTTACTATTGACCTGCCTAACTGGATTTATCACTTTGTCAGTGGGAATCATAGCGTTCATCACCTATTCTACCGATCAGCTGTAGGTTTAAATTAAATTCGACCTACAATTGATAAATTCAGGCAAAAACCCTGGTCATATTTAGCATTCTGCCTGAAGGATGTCATTTGTTTCGAAGGAATACTATGGTTGATTTCATTTTTAGTGACTGGAGTAGTAATTTTATATCGACACATTTTTATCACGCATTGTGAAGCGGTAGTTCTGTTTAAATTATACTTTATTGCAGTTTTTTTTCCAGTGCGCCTATTACGCGATACAGTTTTTCTTTGTTTTCATACCACTATTGGTGTCCTTCTTACATCCTATCATTTCAATTTGGTAAGTTTCGTAAACAAACTTAACATTTATAAAAATTTAGGTACATTTTCCCAGTACGAGATGCCGCTACAAGGACTTTTCCATATCTAAACTATTTTCTCCCAGAATACGTTATTCTACCACCCTCATATTTGGATAAAAGATCTGAACGTAACTTTCCTGGGCTTGACAACTTTTACCCTTTAAAATTTAGGCCTGAAATACTCAATTCGTGATAAAGGGGCTTCAATTGAAGAGAAAGAAAGTCTACCGAATGGAAAGACCAAAGCTAATCTGTTGGAAGAAGCTTGAATAATTTGAAAAATGAACTTGTTTATTATTTGATTTTCCTGGAAAATATAATTTGAGATTTTTTGTTGCATATTAATTTTTGCCGAATTGCGTGCTAAGGGGTGGTTTTGTTATTATTGTTGGGGACATGAGCCTAATTCATTCAGGTAAGTACAATTCAACTAACTTCGGGGAATTTTTGGATCCAGGAAAAACAAGCCATGAGAATTGGACCAGATCCAAATCTTCCAGGTCCTATTTCATATTCTTACCCGAATTTTTCCACGATTTTCGACTTGGGTTTTCTTCAAATATAAACTAATACGATTTTCACTCATCTAAAAAAATTGATGGGCAAGTTGCATGTACCCAGAAGCCTTTAGAGTAGGCCGGTCATTTGTAATTCAAATAGCCAAATTTATGACCCCTCGCTCCACGTTAATGCCAATATTTATGCCCCTAATTTTTCGTCTAAGGCCGTCGATCAAATTTGCAGGAAAATTCAGAAGATAGTGTAAACATAGGTAAAATTTCTGAAAAATCCGATGAAAAGTGTCAACATAAACAATCGTGTCCTTCATTATTGCCTGTTCATGCGGAAATTCGTTCAAATTTGACTCGTCGATGCATTTTTGAGCGGCAATTTTTGGTGTTCTCGAATTCTCTGAACCCCCGGAATTTGTTGCTTGAAATCCATTGAAAATAGGGCGGTAGGAGTAAAAATCGCGTCTTTCCTAACCTTTTGAGGTGCTGGCCAGGGACGCAGGGAAAATTTTTCAAGCCCAGCCCGGTTGCGTGCCATGAATTAATGGATTCTGGTTCGATCTGTTCTTATTCTCTATCTTTGCATCTCTCTACTTATCACATGATACCTAGTTTATTAGACTCTATCTCTACTTTAGCTCAAAATGCTCTAACAGATGAGCCAGTATATTGAATTTCCGTATAGTTTTATACATTTTTTATTTTTAAAATAATTATCTGAAAGAATTATCATTCTCCGCATCCTTCAAAACGATTATGTCTCACATCTGGATTTTCGCGGACTTAAGACTAGGATTTTCGAAATCTCCTTTGAAGCTTATTTAAGCGTAGTTATTCGTCTGTCCTGCTCATCCATCTGAATCTGCATTAGTATTCATTTATACGAACTATATATTTCGCCTGAATTATATTGTATAACTTAGGTAACCAATTTAGAAGTACTAAAATATAATGATAAATAAAGTGTGCCCTTCTGACTGTTCCACGACAGGATCAACCACTGCAGAATCAATTCAATCAGCATCAAGTTCGAGTTCATATACCAGCAAAGGAATCGGAATGCTGATTACAGCCGTTGTTAAAGTATGAAAATAATTCGTTATTTAATAAATACTATATTCTTAGTTCATATTATTTACAAGGTATATATCAGAATATTTGATGGCCTCCAAGAATCCCTTGAATATTTTTGACTAATCTATGATAAAATCATATCATTAGTTCATCAGAAATGCGTCTTCGAATATTTAAATTAGGATGATGACATATGTGAAACATAACATTGGTCTGCAATATGATATTTTAAAATTTAGATCCTCGGATTTATGTCTCGAAGGTTAGAAAGGCGAGCATCCATACCTTCGAGTGATAACTCGTCTATAGACTCTCCGAACCCAAATCAGGTAAAATTCAAGCCTGCTTAAATTAAATAGATTTGTCTTCAGCTACCCCTACCATTGTATCAACATCAGCAGTCATCTACGAGAAAGTAAGTATTTTATCTATTGATTAAAATTTTTTATCGATTATGAAAAAATAGTCCCTCTATTTTTATCACTCAGGATTTCCTTCCTGAATTTTCTCTTAGAGACGAGATTTTAGAATTCTTTAAACCCCATCCGCACACGCTATATCCCTCTATCCTAATATTTCAACATCACTTTGGCGCTTGTTTTTGTGGTATCGCGTGTTTTAGAAATCAAGCGTATTTCATCAATACTTTAGATTTTTTGCTGTACATGACGTCTAAAAGTAATTTATTCATAAAAAATAGATCATTAATAAAAATAGTGAGTAGTACGGAAAATCCCGAAGAAAAGATAACGATTTTTTATTTAGAAATTTCATTAAAACACGTTCTCAGCGATACTCAGCCAAGTCTGAACCTAGAAATTGAGATCTCAATATGGGGGTTATTCAATAGAGAAGCTAATTCTAAACAACTTTGTAGCTGGACATTTTTCACGAAACCCTCGAAAAGTATTTAAAAATTGACTTTTTAGGTTAAAATTAGTATACTTCGCAGGAAATCGATTTTTCGGGTACTTACATATCGATATCTACCTTTCTGACATCAGATTCAGATTATCCGTGTATTTTACTCTAAAACAGCTGATGACATCTGAAAATATGGTTACGCACTTCACATTTCCTTTCACCAATGGTGGTGCAATTTTACCAAAATTCGCATTGATTCCAGAGTTATGTTGATAATTTCGTAAAAGGGACCAAAATCCCCACGTGTTATACATCGTTAAAAACCTCATCGTTCAAACAATAAAATATCTAAGCCTCAGATTTTTTACTTTGCAAATTTTACGCAAATGTGTACTTTTTGCGTAATGACTTTTTACCTTTCAATCTGCACGGTTTTTACAAAACAAGTAACGCTGAGAAAAATTTGCTCCTTCTGTATTCTGTAGGTTTTGTCATACTGAATAATTTTCATTCGAAAACAAATCTCGAATTTATTATCGTATGAGCTTTGGGATGTTTCCCCGTTATGGGCTGTGTTTATTTGCAAAATGCATAATCTTTGGTGAAAGGAAGCGTGAAGTGCGTAACCACATTTTCAGATATCATCGGCTGTTTTAGAGTAAAATACACGGATAATCTGAATCTGACGTCAGAAAGGTAGATATCGATAGGTAGGTAGCCGAAAAACGATTTCCTGCGAAGTATACTAATTTTAACCTAAAAAGTCAATTTTTAAATACTTTTTCGAGAGTTTCGTGAAAAATGTCCAGCTACAAAGTTGTTTAGAATTAGCTTCTCTATTGAATAAGCCCCATATTGAGATCTCAATTTCTAGGTTCAGACTTGGCTGAGTATCGCTGAGAACGTGTTGTAACATATTTCCACTTATTAATAGCTTTAAAATATCAGTATTCTTCGAAACTCTAATATTTCCTACATCAAACATCCTCTAGTTGCTATTTTTAACCTGATAAGATCGTGCTAAAGAATAATTTCCTGAATGTTTCAGACTGGCGTTCGGTCAGACTTACGAAAACGAGAAATCGAAACCACTGAATGACTTCTATAATAACACAACTTTGGCAAATATATCTAAACTATTCTGTGCTATCGTATTGATAACCGCCTTTTTGATGGTCATGACTCGAGGACTTCAACATTTCTCGGAGGATCAAGCAAATTCCCAAAACCCTGTTCTTATCCATCCTAAAGCGCTGAGCCATAATCCAAATCACAATGTAACTGTGACGTAGTAGTCCTTACGTCGCGCAATATCTGGCTTAAACGACTTATCCTTAATCAGTTAACATGCTTTGAATTCTAAATCAAGCATGATAAATCTTGAGTTTCAGATTTACAGTGACGTATAATATTTTGTTTAAATACCTATCCTTAATCATATAATTCCTGAAACTTCACTTTTACGTGTATCCGATCTGGGTAACCCTAATCTGTCCCACAGGCAGCATGCTTCAACTCTAAGTGGATTAAAATTGTGCAATTACTTATTTTCTTTTTGCAAAATCTGATGACTCATACTAAGTGTCCTTAATCTGCAATAATCTTGAAATAATCGTTGAATTTCAAAGTTTTATTGATACAGAGCTTCGCATAATAAATAAATTTACTCAAATTACTTTTGTTTCGCTCTAAGTTCTTCAAGCTCTTTGTGAAGTCGGTTCATTTGGTCATTTCTAAAAATGACTTAAATATAAATCTGAGTTTAAAAATACCTGATAATATCGATTAGAGGCATATAAACTTCTGTGGCAGCTCGATTTCCCCAGATGAAGTCCAAATGATTGAAATCCATCAACTTATAGACTCCTTTCAGGTACTAGATAGGTACTTATAATTGCTATTAGATATTATATTGTATAGGTCAAACGAAGTCACAGTTCGTGTGTTGAAGAGTGCCTTGCAAGAAATGCGCGTATGAACTATGCACTAAGAAGAAGTCAGAGTGCCAGAGAAAGGAGAGCAGCAGAGGACAGTAGAAAGAGTGGTACACAATTTCCTCTGCCTCTCCCGTCTTTTCTCCTTATTTTTCAACACACAATCTGTCACTTCGTTTGACCAGAACGATACTATACCTGAGTAGGCAACTTCTTCAATAGATATCTTTCGACATCAGATTGATCAGCTAGAGTATCAGACGGTGACCACCACAAGTACATGTCTGTACGAATTCTTGTAATATCGTATAGGGGAGGAATCTTCTAAAATAGGTCCTTCTAATTTTTAAACACTAAAGTAAAAGGACCTGTCCGTAGTGTTGTTCGTTCTTCTTCGCACTGCCGTAGTCGTACATTTGGTGAAGGCCGGAGTGTACTTGTTGGACCCAATGAAGCATGTTCTGCGTAGAAGTACCGCCCGGCATATCCGACAAGAAAACTTCTAATCGAGACTAAAATCGTAATTAATTTTTTAAATCTATAAAAGTCGATTACGATATTCATCTGGTGGCTTTCCGGACCGCAAAGTAAGAAGAGGAAATTCTCACAGGCGTAGTCAACTAATGTCTGAAATTTGAGTGGTGATTTGAAGATATGTAGCTTCATACATCCTTGCAATAGATCTGCTGATACTTGTGAACTGCGCCGTTCTCTGGCAGGAACTGATTCCTGCCCATTATTTCGAAGAACAACTGGAAACGTTTTTATAGAAAAATTATTATTCTAAGTGTCTTTACATCAACATCCCACATGTAATTGTCAGCAAAGTACTTAAGGATTCCAGTAATGTTCGCTACAGTGCCGACCGGGGCTAAGGCAAAGAATTGTCTGATCTTCGGGGCGATATTCGAGTCTACCGACAATTTAGAGAACATCGTCAGAGTACCTGAACTCTGGCAATTTCATCTAGGATTGTTGAAAATTTCAAAATTGCCAATTATAGGTAGAGCCCACAAACACAATGTATACTAATTTCCCTACTCATCCGACATTGAAAAATTTTTCGCAAATGTAAAGCAAATTTTCGAAATACGAATTTCTCAGAAACCCTGCCTTGAGAATGACCGACATAGTAGAGACTTTGCTGTTTGCCCTGAGCTAACGCGTAGTCGATCATAGCGTCCAGATCCGATTGAGCCATTTCATCCCAACTTAGTTGAACTTTTAAAAATTGATTTCTTTAACACCAACCTACCTGAATTCCCAATAAGGATGCTCATTTGTATCTAATGTTTCGTGGCCGATACTAAAGAAATTTATATTCACTTTTCTGAGGCTCAACTAACCTCCACTCCGAACCCCTCATATTACCCAACCACACATCGAAACCGGCGTCAGCAAGAATGTAGCCTAAATTTCAAAATAAACTCATTTTCAAGTATGAATTACCTAAAGCGAGGTGAGGCAAATTAGTGATCCAATTGGAGCAACTTGCTAACAGACCGTGTTGAAGGAAAACGATGTCTTTTTGGTGAGTACCATTTCCTGAACCATTATGAATGGTATATTATCAAAATCTGTGACGATACCAAACTTTCCATATGGGATTCGAATTAAACCAAGGATGTACCCATCACGAGTGGTAACGTGGTGAACTTCGACCGGGTAGCCCCAATATTGAATGATTTCGGGCTTAAAGCATAGAGTTTAAGTTGCTTTTTCGAGGCTAGGACTATATTGTTGATGAATGATCACTTGGAATAAAATAAAAAGGACGCGTTTCTTGCTCTCATCCTTTTGAGCCTCAAAATACACGCACAGACGACAATTGTTCATTTGGCTTTTTCCTTACTTTATTCGTACCTTCATAACGAGAGCTTTCTAATGATCGTTTTCTATCGATATTGATAGAGATGAACTGACTAATTAGCAGAAAAATTACGAAAAAGAAAGGAAGACAAAAACCGACATAAAAATTGTCGTCAAATCGAGGGAGATCCGTGGCGCACAAGGGGGAGAAAGAAACGCATCCCTTTTACTTTATTTCAAGTTATCGTTCATCGACAATACCACAGTCATATTCTGTTCTGGATCATGTAGAGTAGCCGAAGCCAGGTATAAAATTGAGCAAAGTACCCATAATTTGTTCAAGAAATCCATTTCCTAAAAAGAACTAGCTGAAACTTTCTGATTTCTGAAAAGAACTAGAAAATAATGAAGTCTATGTTGAACAGAGGCCCATCATTAAAACGCTAAATCATTATTCCGGAATTATAACTGATAACCCCTTAACATCTTGCCATCTATAAACTAAATTCTTTGTTCCCAAATTAGTGATAACCAGCTAGATAGTATCAAAGCACGTTATAATCACGCAATTTCTGTGCTTCATGCAAAAATCAGAAACTTCTCGATAAAACTTTATTGATTTTGACAGCCACAAGTTTTCTTGCAATAAAGAAATGTCTCTCGATTGGAGCAATAACCTAGTTGTCCAGCCGCAACACAGCTGAATTGCGGTAAAACTTTGAAAACTGGAAAATGAAATTACTTGGGAAGTAAATCCGAACATTCTTCAGCGGAAATGAAAGTTCTTGTCTTCGTAGTTGGTTCATTTGCATTCGCAGGGTTAAAATGATTAGATTGAGTTGTCGAAGCTAACAAGGGAAGCATTTGATCTCGGGGCCGGCTTTTTTGAATGAGAGCAAGTGGAATCTACCAAGTCGACATAGCTGATTACAAATATGTAAAAAAATTTGTTTGCAAATGAGCTACTCTATTCCTCAAAAATGCTTATATATTCGTAATCAGCGATATCGATTTGATAGGTCCCACTTATTCCCATTCAAAAAGCCGGACTCGAGGTCAAATGCTTCCCTTGTAAGATTTCTATAATTCGAATATATGAAATGCTTCAATATACCTGGAGCTAGCGGCAAATCCGTACTCACAAAAATTGGGACATCATTCTCCGGATCAGTGGAATTGGAACTAACTAAAATAACTTAAGTCCAGAAAAAATATCAAAATTTCAGACCATATCGATAGCTTATCGAAGCTTTAGTCTTCACGATTGTATTGTAAACTCTGATTCCCATAAAATTATAGGTGGATCGATACACTACATTCACACCATATTGCTTCATACAGATTCTGAATATTTGCGAAAAGTGACTCCTCATGAGTTTTGAAACCCAGACCTAATTCCGGTATAGTTCTGGTCAGGACCGATCTTGATCTCCACTGCCCCAAACGTACAGCCATAAGTATCAGCTACTATGTCCAATGCTCGAACGATGATTTCAATTGTCGTATTTTCAGGGGACTATAAATAGGAATTAGCGTAAATAAAAACCTTAAAGATACCGTTATCCAATAATCACACTCCATCAAGGGTAATAGATAATCAGCCGGTTTCAGGTCCTTCAGCGTATTCGATCTCAAAGAAACATTGAATAGTTGCCAATCTGGTTCAGCAGTCAGATTTCTGCCACAAATATTTGGCTATAAATTAAACTTTCACATTATAAGGACATAGTGGAATTGGAATTTTACTCACTAGTCTTTCACAATTTGGTCCTGAATGAGCTCCGGGACAGACGCACTTGGAACAATTACGTGGTGAAGGATAGCCTCCATTCAGGCACTTGGCGGAAGAATATGAATCGCATTTATCTGAAAATTTCAAGTTTGCTATTTTATTTTATTTTAATTAATACCCAAACAGTTATACATGATGTTCATCATGAGTACGTCGTAAAATGAGACTACCGGAGAGCCCATCGCAACCTGATATTCGTCATTTTTCGCAGTCATCGTTATTTTCTTCCCATCCACACTCGATCTGTTGAGTTTTAATACAAAATTTCGAAAATTTTGCCGAAAACTTACGAAGTGCAGTCATAATGCATTATGCTACCTGAAAATTATTATCATAGCCTAATTTGAAATTCGGTTACCGTAATCATAAGGCAGTCCGAAATTATCGTTTATCTCTTTGCTCTCTTTCAGATATTGGTCAGCGTAGTTTGGCTTAAACGTGGACTTTGAAAAGAAGGGCTAAATTTAAACTACATCCAAATTCTTCGCGTTAACAGTGATATAATCATCTCGGTCCCATCTGGAGTGGGTGTGAAAGAAGCCTGAATTTTCATAAGTCCTAATTTTTCATCATATGCAATTTACCCAAGGCATGCCCGAGTTCGTGGCTTGCAATAGCTCTATCAGCGCAACCGTTTCCCAACGACAATTCCTGCACTCCGCCTAGTTTTCCGACGTACCTTTGGGAATTCAAGACTTTGACCACGCCCACCTTTTTGCACTTACGAATAGCATCCTGAACCTTTGAAAACTTCGATACGGTCTCGGATCGAGTCATTTTCATAGAAATTGATGCAGGTATGCTCGCTCCAGAACTTCACGGCCATTTGGAAGGCTTGTTTCATGATGTCGTCTGCACTTCTGGAATTAATACAACTTTGCAGGTTAATTATGAAGTTCCTATCTAGTTTTAAAAACTTCATATACCCAGCATAGGAGTAGAAAACACCATTAGTCCACCGGGCAATGCCTGAATTTGACCCCTGTCGTTTCCGCCTTCGAGATTGGTCGTGGATTAAGCCCTGATCCGATAACATGATATCAAGTTGTGCATCATTCAGTAAAATGTCTCCTTGATAGAGATATTCCTTGATGGTGGAGTTCTTATTGATCAAATTCGCTGAACTAGTGGGAATTTCCGATTTTGAGTCGTCATTTTGGTTGAAATTCATCTGAATTTTAAAAATATTCTAATTCAGGCCTAAAATTGAAAATACCGAATCCCCAGGTCTCATTTGGACGTTGTTAACCTGCTCATTACTTATATCCTGAGCCGCTTTGTTCCTGAGGCTACGCAATCCAGTTAGTAGCCTATCATTTTCAGCATTTACTAAGAATATTAAACTAAACAAGTGTAGAAATATGAGGTGTCTATTAAAACTATTAGGATTAATAGCATTTAGCATAATTTACAGCAAGCAGTTATTTTTAACAAGGCATAGTGTAGAGTAACGTTAAATGTGAACTCCAATAATGAGTGAGTTCAAAATTGATCGGGCGAAAAAATCATCATCATTTATTTGAAAATGGACATGGTAACAGGTATGTGAAAATCCGGCTATAATACCCGAAGGATAATTGAAAATATGGGTGAAATCGAGAAAATCGAGATCATTTATTTCTTCTCTGAGGCTTTCTGGGTCCTCCGGCAAAGATCTAAAAATGAAAAAATTATAAACAAATTTTTTTTAAATCTCACAAATTTTCTAAGTTTCTTCAGCTTAGAATCTTTTGGACGAGTTTGAGAATAGTTCGGTCTTTCCAAGGGTGATCTATTGTGAACGTTGAACAGGGTATGGGCTAAAGTACGCTAACTTTTGGGATATTTGATATCCTCTTACACAGAAAAACTACTTCATCATCCCTCTTGATCACCTCTCTGCCACATCGGTTGAATTGGGAAATAGTTGTTGAATTTTTGACCGCATTTTCTGAGTCATCGAATAAAGTCGGCCGGTCCTCGATTTGCCAAGGTAGAATCAACTAAATATTGATTTGTCTAAGATTTAGAAAGGATCAATGAAATCTTACGTCCCCATCCTCGTTAGTATTAGCCTTCTGAACCAGGTTGATCCTTTCGTGGTACTTTCCAAGATCAATCCCGAACAAGTCTTTGAGCTTATCAATTCTTTTCCCGGGCTTCCTAATCTTGGGCCTTCGAAATTCGGCACTTTCGACCATATTCGACACATCTTTCAGGGGCTTTCGAAGGACTTTATTCTTCGGAAAATTTAAAATTTGATATTTCATAAGTTTTCCAAGACTTACCTCGGATTTCTTCGGAAACAGCGTGGATTTCATGATTCCAGTAATAAAAATGGTAAGAAATGAAAAGAATACGATAAAATCAATGAAATACGCGCCAAGTGCGCGTATTTTTATTTGACAAAGTGATTCTAAGCCTATGGTAATTTATTGCACTCAATTCATAGTGGTTAATATTCAGATCAATACAGTCTATAGAACTATTTACATAACTCCTTCTCCGATAGTGACGTTATAGATGTCAGTTTTGAAGGGGTTGGCCCACTTAATATTGTCGAGCTTCTTCCGGACGTCCCAGGGTCGAAAGGACTTGTCGCAAATTTCTAAAAGTCAATGATGAGAAATTCTAATCTGATCTCAGATGCCTTCAAATTTCATATTTTCTAGGTTAATCCTGTCGTAGTAAATGTAGTCATAGTTTTCAACGTAATCTATCATCATCGTCGACTTTTTATGGCAGATTCTCTGAAGCCTAGAAGATAGTTGGTTTTTTTAAAGAAAACCTACAAATTTGTCGTAATCATATCCGCAAAAATGATGGATTTCGAGGAAATATTCGTTTCCCAAGATCTCTTTTTCATCGATAGCAGGGATAATGAAGGTACCAGTAACGGCCTTGTCAGATCCAATCAGATCGTGGGAAGTCACTAAAACCTTTGTTAATATTTAAGATTAGAACCTAAATTACAATAATCGTATTCAAACAAAATGACTTCGCCCTCGTGAAGATGATCGTGACAATATAACGAGCCCATCACAACGAAGCGAAGTTCAGATTTGATAGATTGAATAAAACATAGGATCGATATCAATAAAACGGAAGACATCTAGAAAAAATGCCGATGCAAAATGAATCAAAGCCCGCACGAAAGGCCGTAAACAAAACATCCATTTTGCAGAGAAAAATAGATAAATTCTCAGAAATACCCCTAAAAAATACAGTGACGAGCAAAAGCTTTGCTTCACCTCTTATAGTTTATCTGATGCTGGCTTACCCATTTGTGATGCACTAACTCGGCTGAAATTTTACACACATATTTGGATGGATATATTATGAATATCTGCCAAGTTCCAGCCCGATTCGATCACTTTTTTGAAGGTTATGAATTAAAAAAAGAATCTTTATCATGTGAAATAATCAAAAAGTGATCACATTTTAAAAAATTTCATAGGCCTATTTGATTTAGATACAGTTGAGTTCCGTCTAACTCCGGAAGGCTGTAGAGAAGTTGATGATGTGTGTAAGGAAAGTGACGAGTATTGATGAGCACGAAAAACCTTTTATTAATAACCGTTTGAGGGTATTTATAGAGATCGGGGTGAGATATCTAAGGATAGATATGCAATTACTGTGTAGTGAGATTATCATACACTTAATACCCTAACTCCTCCCCTAAATTCTTACTAAGAATTTACTCACGTAATTCCATCTTTGTGCTTGAAGTACAATTGTCACTTTTTGCTGTGATAATGATATCATCCAAGTACACCATTACACCATCCATGCCTGCTAGGACGTTGTCCATTATTTCTTGGAATTGTGCTTGAAGCACAATTGTCACTTTTTGCTGTGATAATGATGTCATCCAAGTACACCATTACGCCGTCCATGCCTGCTAGGACGTTGTCCATTATCTCTTGGAAAATTGCAGGTGCCGAAGCAATGCCGAATGGCAATCTGTTGTATCGGTACAATCCCTTGTGGGTATTGACCATCAAGTAGTCTTTGGATTTCTCATCCATTTCAACCTGCATGTAAGCCTCTGATAAATCCATTTTGGAAAACTTCTTCCCGCCAACCAGGGCGTGGAATACATCGTCAGGTTTCGGTAATGGATGCTGATCGATGTCCAAGTATGGGTTCACCGTGACCTTAAAGTCGCCACATATGCGAACTGAGCCGTTTGTCTTTGGTACGATGACCAGAGGAGTCACAAACTCCTTGGGATGGTTGACTTTTTCCCAAATCCCTTTCTTCACCATTTCATCGATAGCCATGTCGACTTTGGGTTTCAATGCATGAGGCACAGGTCTGGCTCTGTGAAATTTTGATTCAATTGGACCTTTGAATTTCAATGTTGCCTTCTTCATCGTGCATTTTCCCAATTCACTTTTGAAGACTTCGCTGTTCTCCGACAGAATTTCTGTCAGTGCATCTCGAACTTGGAGCATACTCATGTTCTCCGCACTGTTCACAGGATTTTCCAACTTCTCATGCTGATCCTGGATTTGATCATTCTCTTGCGATTCTTCATGAATCGATATCTCGTTGACAGAAAAATGAGGACCGCAGTCCACTTTCAGAGCTACTAGCATGTCTCTACCACAGAGAGAAGCGACGCAACCGTCGACAACATGCAAAAAAATTTTCTTATGAATCCCATTTAGGGAAATGCTGGCTTCAAATATGCCTTTGAATGGAACATTTTGTCCATTGAATGTAGCCGCTTCATAGTCGACTTTTTTGAGTTTGGGGCATCCCAGTGTCTGCCAAGTCTGTGTGCCAATAATTGACATCACTGCGCCCGTATCGAGCTCAAACTTTATCTCTTTGCCATTGACCACAATGTGCAATACTGGTCGAGGATAGATTTTGTAGTACCTGACATTCTTATCCTTCTTCTTACTAGTCATCTCCATGACCTCTTCTTCATCATTCACATTCAAGCATGTATCTTCGGTACTTGTACCATTTCTCGAATCAGTATCGTACCCGTCATTCCTTTGATGCGGATAATCATTTTGATAGGCATCTTGATTTTCGTATTCTACGAAACCGACTCTGCTCTTTGATCTTTTCATCTGATGCTTTGGTTCAAACCGTCTTGGTTTGTAAGCATTCTGTCCGAAATTTGGCTTATTTGTCCATTGTGGCTTACCATTTTGAAATCTTGGATTTCCATTGAATCCGGTTCTTGAACCACTCCGGGATCTACCACGGTAGTCGGATTTACTGTTCCGATTTCTTTCAAAGTATCGAGTGTTCGAGAGTTTTCTCTGAGGATTGAATTTATTCATTTTCCTTGGTTCATGACCATTAAAGTTTGCTTGCTTCTGCACGTAGGCTACATGGCCATTTGATTGAGATTCGTGCTTGTTCAAATTCTTGGTATTCCTAAGCACTCTCTCAAATGCCTCTGCACTTTCTAGTGCCTGTTCCGGCGTGATTTCTTCTTCTTTCTCGAGAAGACGCCTTCTGATGTCGTCTGACTGTAGGCCTCCTACGAAAGCCATCAGCACAAAGGCTTGCAAAATTAGGCACATTTGCCAATGACGAATTTGAATGTGAAGATTGAGAGGATTGCGATGCATTTGGATCGCGGTTTTCGGTCATTTTGTTTTGTCACCGATCCTTCGTTCAGCGTCCGTCTACCAGTAACGTGGTCGCCAGTTGAGTTTTGTCTGACCCCGGAAGGCTGTAGAGGAGTATGTGCTGTGTGTAAGGAAGGTGAATACAGTTGATGAGCACGAAAAACTTTTATTAATAACAGTTTTAGGGGTATTTATAGAGATCGGGGTGAGATATCTGAGGATAGATATGCAATTACTGTGTAGTGAGATCATCGTACACTTTATGCCCTAACTGATACAGAGTCAAATTTGCTCTTATTTGATGCCCAATGCATGTACCCTTTATATACTGAAAAGATTATTCTATGAAAAATCTGTATAAAAGTTGATGGGGTTTGACTGCAACATAGTCAATTTTCTTTGTTTTTTTCCTTAGTTAAGTAAGGTAAAAATCTTCAACCCATCTCTAACTTTGAAGGTTTTTTTCCAGGAATCAGATAAACTGGTAAAATATTCTATGATAAAGATAGTTTCTAATTTAAAAAAAAATTTCATAATTATTTTCATAGTAAATTGCAAGAATTTAATTCCCCAACTTTTCCTCAGTAAAATTATAACGGTGATGCAGAACTTTTGCTCGCCACTGTATGTATATCAAATTTTTCATATCGATTGTTTCATTTGTGAAATATATGAGACCAAGATGATGAATTTTCGCCATTTGAATCGAATGATTCATACGCATTAGACAATTAAAAGGCAGAAAATATAAAGTGTTGAGCTATAAAACACCGATTCATTTCATTTCAATCATTTCATTTTATGAAAACCTAGGTTGTTAATTTCTTACCGAATTTATTTCGATATTAGGAAAATGAAGCTCGTACTTCTGATAGTCGGTGCACTTTTGGCGGTTTCGATTTCGGCCCGACCTGCTGAAAACACGAATTCGGAAATTGTCGACAGAGTTGAGAAGCCGACGGACGAAGATAAGTCTAGAACCGAGGAGCAACCTAGGGAAGTTCTGGGAAAATCTTCAGAAAATCCAGAGAAGACTCCCGAAAATGAAAACCTCCAAGAGAAGCCTAGCAAATCCAAAGCCAAGAAGCCACTCCGAAGTAATTATCTATTTAATTACCCCCAGTTAACTGATTTAATTATCCTAATTAAGTCGACAAGCTCCAGGATGAAGTCTCGGCCCTTCTCGACTTCGACGTCGAAGTTGATGATAAGCTTCAGGCTATGGTCCAAATTGTTAAATTCAAGAGAAAAACTAGGTTTTAGTTCATTCAACTTTTCCTGAACCCGGAGAAGACCGCGCAGCAGAAATTAGACGAATTCATCAAGGCATCTGGTGACAGGAAGTACGACGAGGAAGAAAGGGTATCGTATTTTCAAACAGACCCAGGGAAAACAATTGTCAGAAATTTCATGCGACTTGCTCCTCATAAAACTTCCTTTACATTTTTGCATCTCTAGCCTGAAATCAGTACAAATTTTCATTGCACTTGATCACATCATACTGTTATTACGCACCTACAACCTACTCTCGATATTTTTTCCGCCTGACGAAAGTACTCAGACTTGTTTTCAAAAAATCCCCATTTTAGGACATTCTGCTCATGTTCTTCGAAATCTTCGACCAATTGAAGGACGCCTGGGTGAAAACTATCAGCCAAGGACTGAATGATCAGGTACGAAAGCCTACCGTAGTCATTAAATTTTTTTTAAAAATTTAGGCCATGGGTTTCTTCGACAAAGTCTGGGAAGGTATCCAAGAGTCGGCCAAAACCGGCAGCTCCAACCCACCTGAGGAATTCATTAAGGATGTAGGGTATTTTATAGGCAATTAATAAAAACAGTAAGCATAAACTAGTACAGTTAAGTTTCATAACTCTATAGCAGTTTTGTTATTCTAATTTTTACTAGTTTCCAATTTACACATCAATTTTTATGAATTTTCTAATTTAGATGCAGGAAATGGGCGACAAATTGACTCCGGAATCGATGGGTCAAATTATGACCGCCTTCGAAGCGTTCGTTGTAAGATTTTTGAAGTCTAACGGATTTTCATAAGATTTATAAACTCAGAAAACCGCCAAAAAGGCCCTAGCTAGCGGTCAGAGGAGATTGTTCGAGAAATACGGCGACAAAGACGAGGATGATTAACTTTGTCTCGATTTAAATAAATCTTGTTAATCTGCTCTCTTTGAGGAAACAAATTTATTATCAACTCGTAATTGTGAAAACATTACAAAACCATAGTGTTAGTTAATTAATTAATAAAATAAAAATCATATAAATTATATCAAAACATCGACTATAAATGATGATAGGAAGGGAATATGTTGAGAGCAGCCAAGTAAAAAATATTTGATATTTGAATGAGAAATGAAAGTCCCAAACTATCCGCACGAAGTTCGGAACTTTCGCGAATAAATGAAAAAGTCACCAGGTCCTTGGAAACCGCAACTTCAATTTGAAAAGCTGCGTAATTGAGAGAAAAAACTTCGGGAACATAGCTCTTTGATTGAGGAAATTGGAGGAACTAGTTAAATAAGCGCTAATTATATGATAATTAGGCGATTGGATAACTGATATATGTATGATTGTCTGTGAAAAATTGCACATTAGACCATGAGGAAGATGAGTTGCTTTTGAATAATCTAAAAATTGATTGACTAAACCCTTACTTAGTGAAAAATACAAAGTTGATTGATTCTGAAAATTGTTAGAGATTACCCAGATTTTTACGTTTAAAACTTAGGAGTGTGCAATATCGAGTGTTTTAGGTACTTAGACGAAGAAAAATCTGAGATAGGAAACCTGCGTCGAGAGATCAATGAAAGTGGTACAACACTAGATGTTCAATATTTTTGCGATATTCTACAAAATATCGTCGAAAAAAACTTGCAGAAAATCGCGTTTCAGAAAAAAATCTACGATCCTCCGGATGGTTTGAATTTCTTGTTGGATTGGTTCGAGTTCGAGGAGGAGGTCGGTTGAGCTGCGGCTGCCTGAGCCAGAGCCATGGCGGCCGCGGGGTCGAGGAGCATTGCCTGGGCCAGGAGAGGATTCGTCATGAGCGCCGTCATCAGCATAGGGTTGATCTGGTCGTCCTGAATTCAATTGGTTTGAAAATTCAAGTAAATTTCACGATATACCCTTGAAGCACTAGCAGTAGACGTCGCTGTTGTTGAGGTAGCCGGCGTGCTTGTCAGAGCGTACGGATTCATGGTCAACATCGACTGTTGGATCATGGCCTGTTGCATGAGCAGTTGCAACTGCATCGCTTCCAATTGCTGCTTAGCCAACATGTCAACTGCCGCTTGATTCGCTGAAATCATGTTTCTCTCAAAAACGCAATTTATTTCCAAATCTTACAAGACGAAGCACTCGACGTGGAAACAGTCGTCTTGGACACGGTTTTCTCGGCGGGCTTCGGTGTCGAAGTCGATGCAGCCGCTTGCGCCTGCGTCTCGGCCTTCGTCCCGACAGTGCCAAGAGAAATCGAGCCATTCGTGGCTGCTGATGCCTGCGATGATTCTCCACCAATCCGGCTGGAATGAGTACTGCCCACGATGACTTGCGCAATCACATTGCAGCTGCTGTGAACGTTGTAGTCGGGATTCGCATCGAGGAACGTCGCCAAATCCTGAGCCTTCGGCCATTTGGCTGCAGGCAGCAAATCGCCAGTCTTCTTGTTGAAAATCGCGACTGGGTCCTCGAGAGAAATCGAGGTTCCAGTGCGAACATTGGCAGTAGCAGATGGAACTTTCTTGGCAGCAACTTCCCGTCTGAAATAACAATTGAAAGGTTGATCTTCAAATAAATTCTCACTTTGGAGTGCTCTCCTTCTCCTCCTTAGGCTTGGACGATGCAGACGCCATTTCTTTTGCCAGAGTCAGTGCTTGGGTTGCAGCGGCAGAAGACGTCGGTGTCTGTGGAGTCTTTCCTTCGCCTTTCATGTCGACGATATGATTCGGATGGGCGACTAGCCAAGTCATCAGATCCTTCAGCAGAGGCTCATTAGCGACCTAAGATTATTCAAACATTTCCTTCTAAGCCTATAATTTTCGTACCTTTTCCTTGGTAGTCTTGTGCATGACGGGAATCTTCGTTTCTCCAGGAAGTTGGGACAGAATCATAAGCTCCTGAATGCCAATTCCGCTGTTGGCCAGTGCCTGCATAGCCTGAGCTTCAGCGACAGCCTGTTCCTTCTGCTTGTTCGCTGCTGATTGTTGGGCGCTCGATGTCGAGGCAGCTGATGTGGATTCCTGAATTTTTGAAAATTTTGAAAACTTTCATAAGTATTTCATACCTTCTTGATCAGATTCACTGCGTCTGTAGTCGTCGTTGTGGCAGCCGTAGTCTTGGTGGCAGAAACCGAAGGAGTCGATGGTGTGGCGACTGTGCTGGCTTGAAGGCTGCTCGTAGCTGGAGTGGCAGCTCGTGCCGTATTGCTGGTGGTCGTCTGCTGAGGCATGGCCATCGCCAGGGCGAGAAGTTGGGCCATCATTTGTGCTTGAGCGAGTTGGTTCTGTTGCTGAGCCTGAGACGAGCTTCCTGACGAACTCGTAGTTGTTGCGGCTCCAGTGAGTGATTGCATGAGCATGGCCTGCATCAATGCGGCAGCAATTTGCTCCTGCTGCTGTTGTTGTTGTTGTTGTTGGGCCGAGGCAGAGCTACTCGATGACGAAGTCGTTGCCAAAGTCTGCATCTGAGAGAGCAAGGCCTGCTGCATGAGGATCCTCATTTTTGCCTCTGCATCGCTCTGAGACGAAGACGCCGCGGGACGCTTCCGACTGTTGGCATTTCGGTTGGCTGATCTGTTCATCGAAGGAGTTGGAGTCTGTGAAAGGGGCCGTGGCGTGGATTTCGCACTGGCGTCTGGCGTGGAGATTCCGATTGCTGACGAAGATGGACCCTCAGAATCGGAGTCTTCGATGGTCTCGATGTTCGCTGGACCGTTCCATTTGCCAGTCTCGATCGTCGTGCAGATTTCCATAACTCGTCGCAACAAAGACTTTTCTGGAGGAAGGCAGATTCCGTCGAAAAGTTTGGAATGCTTCAGAAGATTGACGGCGATGCTTTCGATTCCATGTCGATCACAGATCTTGAGCAATTCCTTGTCATGCAGCGTTGACCATCCTTCCGGCATGGAATCCATCAGACACAACTTCAGCATCAATCCAACTTGCTCTGGGTCTTTCATTGCGTAGGCGTGCACTTTTCTGGTCAAATGAAGTCGATTCATCAACTTCAATGCCTTCAGATAGCTGAGTTGATCAATGGACATGGCTCGTTTGATGTCGAGTGGCGCCAGGTCTCCATTCTGGGCTTTGGTGCACATAGCGAGAACACAGTAGAGGTAGTCTTGCAATTCTTCGTCAGTCTTGTTCGCTAGTGCATCAGAGAATGATCGGAATGCATCCCAATCGATAGAAGTCGGGTCGGAATCCTTGTCTCGCATGCCGAAAGCTCGCAGAACTCGCATGTACTCCTTCTCTTCGTGCCGGGACCACTTAGGCTTCTCGTATACTGGATCGATGATGGCGTTGCGTTGGCTGACTTGGACGAGTCTTCGGAATCGCTGTGAAATATCGCCAGTAGATGGCCAAGTGGGAATGGTCTTCGTTGCGAAGCAGAGTTTCTCATCAGACTTGATGGAGTCATAGTTCTCGAGTCCGTGCCTCCAGACTCCAATCAGCAGGCACTTATCGCAGTCCGCATCCCATCCATCAACCAGGGCCTCTGGAGTGGCAGGCACGTTGACGTCGATCGTGGACCAATCAGTCTCCAGGTTCTCGGCGTCTTTTCTCTTGTCCTTCAGAATTTCGACTTGCAAGTGCCAGAGTTGGTCGATTTTCACAAGCAGCTTATTGGCGTGGCGATGCACATGACGCTGGAATGAGGCATCCAGGGCGAAGTTCGGTGGATTGTATTCGGGAAGAGCTGCCCAGCCCTGAAGTATTTCTTGAAATTGAATTTGTATGTGTGCCAAACGGCGACACTATTTCCCTTCTCTCTTCTTTTCTAACAGCGTGTTCCCCTCTGGACGATTTTCGATTTCTCTAGCATTCTCTCACCATGTAACTCTTTTCTTTGGGTTGAAAATCATAGCAATTGAGTGATGTTTTTTCCATCTCTCTTGCAATAAACTTGTCGTCTGTATCTTTGTCATCTAATTACTAACCAACCCAGAAAATCTTCCACCGAGGGTCCCTTTCTACTCAGTGCCTAGTCTTTACCTGATGATAGGCATCCTGTGGCCCTTTCGTTCGATGGATGCCAGCAGTGCCGCCTTCGGGAGCGATCAGCGTCCACACGGTCTGCCTGACTCGCTCGTCGCCACGGAACTCTCTGATGCAGTGCAGAAGCAGAGTGCGAGACATGTGCTCGATGTCCATTTCAGTCACTTCCAGATCGCCGGACTTCTTCATCTCAGCCCAGCGGCCCCAGCCCCATTGCGCCAGCACCTTTTCAACCTGAATTAAAAAGTCCTCAATGATATGGATAGAGCTGTGTTTTACCTTGAAATATTCGCTCTTGTTGAAGGTGAGTTCGTCCGGTCTGTAGCTGACATAATCTCCATCCTCGTCCTCACCGCGCCGTCTCTTCCTGTTCGAGTTCTGGTTCGAGGCATTCCGCTTAGATTTGCGCAGTCCATCTTCACTGCCATCAGAATCTTCGCCCTCTTTCAGAGAGTTGTCTTCGAATCTAAAACCTCGAATTTGAAACAAAGGCATGAGCATTAAAATACCGCTTCGTCCTCTTCCTAGGCTCTTGAAGGATCAGCTCTCTGCCATCAGTAGTAGCGTTGAGCTTGTCGATGTCGACTTGTGCCTTTTCCGCCCACTTGTTCCAGAACTCTGGATCGTCAATGTCGATATCGTCGCCCTTGTTGTGAGTCGAGTTGAAGGTGGCCTTCGCGAAGAGAGAGCCTTTCTGCAAACAATCTCTTTGAATTGATATTATGTGATTTCGAACTACCTGTCCAGGCTCCAAGGTGATCGTGGTGGTTCTCCTCTGGAGTATGGTCTCAATGTCTTCCTCGTTGAACTTGCTCTCTTCCGATGTTTCATCCATGATAGATCCATAAGCGCCCTTCTTCAGCAGCTCCTCCACGTCCTTCTTGCTCAACGCAGTGCTGCTTTCTCTCAGCGCAGTCGTCGATTGAAGTACAGCCTTGTCCAACCCCAACTTCAGCGAGGCTCGATCGAACATTTCCCTTTCATAAGTGTTGGCAGTGATCAGTCGGTAGACCTTGACCATCTTCTTCTGACCGATACGATGGCAACGAGCCTGCGAATATAGGCACTTCTTGAAGTTCTTGCATAGGTTAATGATACCTGAGCCTGTAGGTCGTTCTGCGGATTCCAGTCCGAATCGAAAATAATGACAGTATCGGCGGCAGTCAGATTGATGCCCAATCCACCAGCTCGGGTGCAAAGTAAGAACACGAAACGATCCGAGTTCTCCTTGCTGAAGCGATCGATTGAAGCCTGACGTACATCTCCTCTAACATTGCCGTCAATTCTAAAGAGAATCGATGATTTTTTTTCGAGAAATGTGCACTCTTACCTTTCAAATGGATAATTCATGTTGATGAGAAACTCCTCTAGAATATCGAGCACTCGAACCATTTGCGAGAAAATGAGCACTTTGTGGCCGTCGTTCCTCAACTTCGGCAACAACTTCTCAATCAAGACGACTTTGCCGGAGGTCTGGATCAAAGCCTTGTGAGCCAGCGCATCTTCGTCCAGATCTGGATACAACAGCTTGTACTCCTGCATAACAGTTTCCTCAGCGCCGTTGATCAGGAACGGATGATTGCAGCATTTTCTCAATTCCATCATCACGTTCATAAGTGATGGAGCGGAAGTGCCTAGAATCAAAATTGTATACTTTCAGTTTGAAGAATTTGATACCTTTGCAAAGATGCGTGAAATTTCGTTCGAGAATAGCTCGATAGAACTTCTTCTGGACATCAGAAAGCTGGACTTCGATTATGGTCTCTTCTTTTGGAATGAGGGACTTTTCCACGTCTTCCTTTAGTCTTCTTAGCATCATCGGCTTGAGAATCTCTTGCAGCTTTGTGACCTGCTCCTCTGTCTTGCACTGGCCAAATTGTTCGAGAAATTCGACTAAAATATTCCCCCATTTGTCTAGGACTTCTAAAGATAAATTACTTGAACTATTGAACTGCTGGGGATGGAGGAAATTCAGGAGTGAAAACAGCTCTTCGATGGAATTCTGCAAAGGCGTACCAGTCAATAGCACACGGTGCTCCATCTTGAAGGCTTGGAGACCTAAAATATTTTAATAAGATAAAAATTAAAAAAAAAAAAGCTTTCACCATTCTGGATGAGTTTAGAGTTCCTGTTCTTCAGCCTGTGTGCTTCATCAATAACGCAGACTCTCCAGTTGACTCGTCTCAGGAATTCCACATCGGTAACCACCATTTCGAATGTCGTGATCAAGGCGTCGAGTTTCACTAGGTTTTTGCGCCACGACTACAAATCGAGGTATTTTCAGGCGCTAATGGAAACGTCATACCTTATTCCCCTGACAATGCTTCTTGTCATAGAAGACTTCATTGTTCTGGAGGATCTCCCTGGCGTGAGCCGATCCATGATAGACGACTGCATTCATGTCTGTCCAAGTCTCGAACTCTCGAACCCAATTTTGAATCGTCGACAGAGGAACCACGATCAGGAAAGGTCCATGAATGCCATACTCGTAGATTTGATGAAGGAAGGTGATCGTCTGGAACTTGGCATTTTCTCCAAATTTCGTGAGTTAAATTACCTGAACTGTCTTTCCGAGACCCATTTCATCTGCGAGAATGCAATTCTGCTGATTATAATAGCAGTACAGGAGCCAGTTGACACCTTCGAATTGGTATTCCCTAAATTTTAAATCAGTTTTTGTCTAAACTTAAAATTTACCTCAAAGTATTCCCGTCCTTCCAGCTGATATCTTCAGGGATCTTGGACCATTCGTTCGCCTTCGGTCTTGCCTTATCCTTGACTTTTGCCTTGTCGATCTTCTGCCTCTCTTTGAACAGGGCGACTTTTTCCTCTGGAATCGTATCAATCGGCTCCCAAGTGACCTCATCGTAGCCAAGGGACTTCCATTTGACAAGACCGTACTCGACACCGTCTTCTCCTTCCGTCAAGTCAATGACTCGGTCCACGATTGTGTAATCGGAGTTGAAGTCTTCTTCGGTCTAAAACCTATGATTTGAACAAAAAAACCCTCAAAATGATCTTACATTCTCAAAGACTGCCTGAGACCGCTTCTGGAGGAATCGCTTGATCTTCGGGATGACTCGTTTGTCGATCTCTTCAAGCTCCTTCTGCGTCTTCCACTCACAGTGGACATAGGCTCGACCTCGCCATTTCACCAGGTACTGGTCTTCTTCTTCCGGCTTCTCTTTGACGTTCAGAAGCTGAAAATAAGTTATTCTCGTGAAAATACGATTTCAATTTACCTTCTCCACAACCAGAGCATCCCCGACCTCAGCGCTGTCAACAGTCAGCACAGAGTCCTCTCCAAGCTCGTCTTCCTCGCCCTCTTCATTCGCTGGCAGGTCCCATTTTCCGGCAGACCGCCTCTCAGGCTCGTCCTCGTCTTTGGGTGAGTCCTACAAATTTAACCTAGTTGTAGAAGAATACTTATAGAAAAGGTTTACATTTTTCTTCCCAACCGACTTCTTGCCCTTTCGCTTCTTCGTTTCGAGCACGAAGTCTTCGTCTTCGTCGTCAGACACCACGACAGTCTTCTTCTTCTTGGTCTAAAAATTGAATTTTTCTTGGACTAATTTAAATTTTCAATATTTACCTTATTAGCAATCACAGGCCGCTTCGCGTACTTCTTCTTGTCATTCATGCTGGGTGTGGACGGCTCTGTGAAGACGCCTTCATTCGAATCAGCGATCGACGGAGTTGGGTCCTTTTCAGAGGAAGACACCTTCGAACCTTCTCCGTCTTCATGAGTAAGCACTTCTTCGACTACTTGATTCTCACTGGAATTATTTCATTTTTTTCAAAATAGCTTGCTTTTCTTTTAAATTTACCTGCTCGTACTTGGTTGACATTCATCCTTCTCCTCTTCCTTCAACTCGTCCTTTTCGGCTTCTTCCAAGACACTATCATTTTCTTCCTCTTTCAACTCAGAATTCATCGGTTCGTCAGGTTCATCGGCCTGAACGGATTCAGAAGGCTCATCGTCAACCTCCATTTTCTCAAAGGTTGGTTCATCCTAAAATATTTGATTCCATTTCAAAAATAAGCTATTTTTCTTACCATCTTTGTTTCCTCAGGAGCTTCTTCTGTTTCTTCAACTTGATTGCTGACGTCGTTGCTGATGTCTTCCTTCTCAGGTTCAGGCTGGCCGTTCTCTTGAACTTCTTCTTCCTCTTCTTCTTTTTCTTCTTCTTGTTCTTCTTCTTGTTCTTCTTTTTCTTTTTCTTCTTCTTGGATTTCATCAGCTTGATCCGAAAGCTTTCCATTTTCCTTGACCGGTGATTTCTCAGGGATGAAGTCGGCTTCTTCGGGAATCTCGTCACGCTCTTGGATCTGTTCAGATTCGACCTCTTTTATCTCTTCTTTGCAAAGCTCTTCCTGTACGTCGTTGACTTCAGCTTCATCCTGCTCCTGATTATCCTGCTGGGCGTCGACCGAGGTTGGAGTTGCCGTTTCAGAAATAATCGGCTTTTCAGGTTCAATCTCAGCTTCTTCAGGAGCTTGATTGGGTTCTTCTTCCTCATTCTGGACTGGAATGGAGTTGCTCTCGGTCGACTCTTCATTCGGAGTTTCGGAAATGGGCTCTTGCTCAATAATCTCTGCAGTCATAGGTGGAGTAGCGTCTCTGAATAATTACAAAAGTTGAAATTTTTGATTTTTTCTAAATTACCTATCCTCAGAAGCTAAATGTGAATTGGATGCAGTTTCTGCAATTTCGTCAGCTTGGCTTTTCGAAGGTTGAGAATCCAATTCCTCAGTCTGCTCAGATTGAGGAACGGACTGTTCAGGCTGAGTAACCGTTTGATTATCCACTGGGTGAATTATCGGTTTATTGTCCTAAATTTAAAAACTTACTAGAGATGCGAGGGCCGTAGGTGGAATTTTAACTTAGATCCGGATATTATGAATTTACTAGTCGAGAGAATTGATTTTATTGTTGCAAAAATACGGTATTCTTTACAAGGAGATAATTTTAAAAATTGCATAAATTTGTAATGATTTTCCTAATAAGGGTTTTTGAAGTTCGAAATGGGGAAAATACGTGAAAATTTTTATCGACGACCAAATTCATTTGACTGTCTTTTCAGTTTTGATTTTTTCAATTTAAATAAATTCGAAAACTATCCTTGCACCTCCCTAGTTAGACATTTTGAAATTTGTGTAATTCTCACCACAACTTCTTGCTCAGGATAGAAAGGCTTCTCCATAGGCTGCTGGTTTTGCGCCATTGTAGATGGTTGTTGTGCTGACATTT
Organism: Diploscapter pachys; assembly: GCA_002287525.1. Lineage (NCBI taxonomy): Eukaryota > Metazoa > Nematoda > Chromadorea > Rhabditida > Rhabditidae > Diploscapter > Diploscapter pachys. The sequence continues at coordinate 64,180 of LIAE01009124.1, read as the reverse complement.
GATTGTATGCAGGTGGTTGTTGCTGGGGAGGAGCTTGGCTTCTCATTGGCGGATATTGTGAATATCCATTTGGTTGTTGCTGCTGCTGCTAAATTATTATCATTGCGAAATTTAAAGGTAAATTTGATACCTGAGGAACTCTATGTGCTTGTTGTGTGTATGGATTCGAAGGATATGACATGGAAGAAGCATTGGAGTTGGCAGGCGGATAAGAGCCTTGTGGATAACCAGACTGAGCAGAATTCTGAGGATATCCCGCTTCGACGCCGTTCGGCATCGGTCCTCCACTCGAATTGCTGTAGTTGGACTGCTGCGAGATGGGACGAGTCTGTTCAGCAGACGATCCAGGATACGCATTGTTGTGATGACTCGGAATTGGCTCGGGTGGAACGGAATCCTTGTTGTTCTCGGGAAATCCACTGTCTTGTTGCTGATTCTGGTCGGGATATTGATGATAGACAGAAATTAGCGTCCTTCCAGCAGTTTCTGGCTTGATGTTCACCTAAATTAGTTGTACACCTTAGAAACTACAAGTCTTTGGTAGCTACCTGAACCTGACTTCCACTCTGAGTGACATGGATCGGATTTTGTTGAATTGGAACCTGGTTCGCCTGGGGTTGTTGCGAGGGCATCGACATGGAGCTTGGTGCGGGCTGTTGCATCTGAGGAGACATCATCTGGAAGAACAAATTCTAGCCCTGATAACATTTCTACCCTTTTACCTGAGAGTGAGATGGCTGATTGCTGGGTGTTGGTGCTGCTGGCATTTGATTGTTGGCTGAATGTGATTGAGCCTGCTGCATCGTGGAAATCAGACGATGTCTCTCAGCTTGAAGATACTGCATTCGGTGTTGGAGTGAGGCCATTTCCTGGTCGATCATCGGAGTTCTGGGCTGGGCGTAGATCTGCTGCATTCGTTGATTCAAAGAGCGCATCTCCATTTCCATTTGGTAGATTTGATGCTGGGTTTGCTGAAATATGACAAATCCTGGAATAAGCCAAAAAGTTGCGCTACCTGATGTTGCAAGTGTTGCTGCTGCTGAGGCCACTGTTCGGCGGCTCCTTGCTGGGGAGGCATTCCCTGCCCTGGTCCGGAAGGCATGTGCGGGTGATGTGCGGAGGTTCCGGAACGCGACATCGACTGACTACCAGGTGCGGATTGATGCATCGACGTCGTGGGTCCGGCCTGGGACTGAGCTGCCTGGGGAGTGGCACCACCCGGGGGGTAGCCGGGATATTGAGGTTGCTGTTGCTGCTGCTGCTGTTCCCAGTAGTGCGCGGGCTGCTGTGTCTAGATTTGACGGTCGATGAAAATCGAGACTCAGCTAAACTTACCGAAGAGGCTTGCGGATAGGGAGGTCTCATCTGGCCGTATTGCGGCGCAGGTGGATATCCGGCGGGCTGACCATATCCATACGGCTGTTGCTGAGGCGGAGGCATTTGCCCGGGAGGGTAGCCTCTTCAAAAGTCTCGATAAATTTCCCGTGTAAATCGAATTTATCTACCTCGCCTGTTGCGGATACATAGGCTGCATTGGGTAGTTTCCTGCAGCTTGTTGGGGTGGGTATTGCTGCATCTGATGCGGAGGTCTGCCGTACGGGGCTTGGCCGTACGCTTGTGGAGCGCCTGGCTGTTGCCCGGGGTAGGCACCCATTTGGGGCTGAATTTGCAAACATTTTTCTAGGTTCTTATATAATTATCTTTTTTCACCTGTGGATAATGCCCTCCTCCCATCTGTTGCATGGATGGTCTGAGATGTGGGTTGTTCGACATCGCAGCCATGCTCGCCATCGGATCGACCGAGCTCTCCGCCATGGCCTGTGCGGCTGCAGCCTGCGCAGCGGCTTCAGCTTTGGCTTTCTTCGACTGACGTTTCTTCGGAGCTGCTGGAGGTGGTGCCTGAGGTGGAGGTGCCATTTGCTGCGGGCCGCCCATGTGACCTAATATTCGTAACCTAGAGAGGAATAATTCAGATATGGTAAAACCTGGTGGCATGAGCATCTGCATCTGTGGATGGTCGTATGGGTTCGTCATGGGGGTGAGGCCTCCCGACGCTCCCGACCCAGAAGGACCCATTTGATGGTGCTGAGGAGGCGACGCGAGAGAACCCATCTGGTGACCCATCGACATGTTGGTCTGCGGCGGAGGGGCGGCCATTGGCCCTGCACCCATCGCCCCATAATCGATTTGAGATATTTGTGGCACGTACTCGTCTCCCTCGTCCATTCTAATATATGAACAACTTTTAGGCTCAAAGTATACAATTCCTTACATTTCTGGTTATTTAGAAGCCGAATTGTAGAATAAATAAAATAATAATTAGTGTTCAGATTGTTGAGGTTGCTTAAGTCGGCCTCTAACTATAACGTGCCATCAGCTAGGTTGAGTCTGCAAAGCGGTTAGGTCAGTTTGAGTCGATTTTCCGGAATCGAGAAATCAAGCTAACGCACATAGTTCAAAAACCTGCGAAGAATTGATTTGATTCGATTTCATTGCAGAGAAATTGACGAAATTACTAAAATACACAACAAATTTCTATTAAAAGATGGTAATGAAAGGAAATGGGAAGGGGAACGAAGAAATTTCGATTTGGCGGAGAAATAGAGAGTAGCCGTTTAGCGCACAAACGTTTTAGTTGACGAAGGGGAAGAAAGAAAAGGAGTGAGAGAGCGTGGAGAGTTTTGAGAAGCGTACAAAATGGCGAGAAAGATGAGAGACGAGAGAATGCGGGCTAGAGAAATGGGAAGAAAGAGTGCATTAAAGATAGAGGCCAGAGACGCAGGGAGGCGAGAAAGAGTGGGAGATAGTGCATTAGAGCGAGATGGGCGAAAGACATAGACAGACTTGTTGTTATGACTTAGCCAACAGGGGCCACATAAGAGTAAATCGATCCCTCCCCTCCTCGCAACTAGGCCAACGCCTCGTAAGTAAGAAATGAAGAGGGGAGGGGGTAAGACGAGGGGATTTATGAAATCCCAATAAATATGCTCGAATTTGTATCCAGGACGCGGAATTTGCTCAAATTGCTAAGTGCCGTATGTAAAACTGCGTTTTAGGGGGATATGGTTTACCGCCACGAGTCTCAAAAAGTCAAACTAAAAAGATTTTTTCTCGAGAGGGGGGAAGAATGAAAGAAAAACCGGTCCAAATGTCCCCCCTTCAATAAAGCGGGTACCCTATATCGATTGAATGCATCAAAATCAGTGAAAATCAGCGTTGAAAATTGACCCCCCTTCGCGAGATCGACTCCGCGACTTTCAACTGCAAAGAATAAGTCGAAGATAGAAATCTGACGGTAAGTCAATGGACGCCGAAAAATTGAATGATTCTTTGAAATGAACACAGTAAGACCTCGGAAGTGGAGAAAATCAATGATACGAGACACTGAGAAAAAAGCGCTTCAGACTACACACTATTCCTCAGCCAAAATCGATGGAAGAAAAAGGGGTAAATAGAAAATTTGGGGCTGAAAATTTAACAAAGAGGCAAGAATTTTCGAAAATATCAAAGTCGGGATATCCGAATTTGGTATTCTGCCAGGTTCTAGCGCGCACTGCTAGCGCGTAGCACACGCTCTGCGCGTAAGATACTTGGTTAGAGAGCTGGGCAAGTTAGGAGACGCGATAGAAAAAGAAAGGGAGAGAAAGAATGGGAAAACGATGGACCGCTGAAATAGGGGAGGCAAAAAGAAAAAAAGAAGAGAGAAAGATTGTGGGAAAATAGAGGAGGAAATAGCGGTGCATTTTGAGAGAGCACGAGAGAAATAGACTACGGAACGGGGCGAAGGGAGGGGAGGAAACGTATAAAAAGACGACGCAGCGTCTGAAAGTTAGAGATAAAAATAACGGGAAAATACTATGAGAAAAGAAGAGAAAAAGAGGATGAGAAAGGATGGAAATAGCGCTATTAGAGAAAGGCTTCCTTCTTTCTATAGACCAAAGGAGAAACGAGAAGAAATAGAAGAATGAATGGACGGACGGACGGACGGGTCCCCTCTCTCTGTGCTACATCTGCGAGAAATCTCCTCTTTCCTGGATCAGTCAAAAGCTGATCTTCATGGATTTTCGCTGACTCCCTCGATTTCTAAGTAACACCCCTATTGTAACCCCTCAAAAATTTTGCATAAATTCTAAATAAATCAGTGAAAATCCGCTAGAAAACTACAAACCAAATAAATTTCCCTATATGTACCCTGAGAAATTGTTGTTATGTGTGATATGAAAAATTTCGATATAAAATATTCCCCCCTCGTCAAGAGTGTGAAAGGTGAGATATAATTGGGAATAAAGAGAGGGGAGAGAAAGAGAAGGTCTATATAAGGGAAGGGGCAGTCCAAAGGAGGCCTCTCTGCATGCTGCTTCCATCTAATTGATTGTCTCTCTGCTTCTTTCGACCTCTTCATTTCATTATTATGTCGCACCACTATTTGTCCCTCATCTTTCTCGCCGTTTTCTTTCCCTTTTCAAAGTAAGGGGCTGTTTGTATGGCCTTCCCTTTCGGTCTCTCAAATTGGCACACTATTTTTCATTTCTTTTCGCCCTCTTAATTTTCAGTATTATTTCATATTTCTCTAACCGGCAATCGATGCAAAGAGCGTATATGCGAGTGGTGTTCTTTGCGCCTTTTTGCCCCTTTTCTCTGTTCAACGCTATTTTTCTATCTCTCCATTTTCAATTTCTCTAATATCTCAGTCTCTATCTGTTTTTCTCTCTTCATTTTCTGTGGTTTTCTTTCTCGTCTCGTAAATTTCAGCGCTATTTCCGTGGTCTTCTTTCAAGCTTCCTGCATTCAATACGAAGGGGAGAAATGCAGGGTTGTCGGTTGGAGGGAAGGGGGAATTTTTAGTCTCGGTAAGTGGAAATTCAAATTTTTAGACTTACGCATTTTTTGTCGTACCATTTTCGTGTCCAGATGTGCCGAAGATCTAACTCATATTTATGGCCTTTCCTTTTTTCTGCAAGTTTTTCTCTATCTTATTCCCTCCTAAATACCGTGCTCTTTAGTTTGTCTGCTTCTATTCTATTACTATCTTTACTTCATGTTTTGATGTGGTGAGACGAAATGAATAAAGTACGAACGGCGTATTTAAATACGGTAGTTTGTCTTTCAACTTGGAAATCTTGAAAAGACTTCAAAATTCTAAATCGGGGATAAGTCACATGAGAGTTTTGTCTTAAATTTTATGTACCGGCTTAATCTCAGATTTTTGAGGGGCAGACGTTAAGACTACTTGTTACCATGACAATATTTTCGAAAATTCACTAAAATTCAAAACTCTATTTATCTCGTGGATTTAAATAACATATCACAGATTTAGGTAATGCATGTATAAATCATCAAGTACCCCCTTATAACGAGTTCTGATAAACACAATTTGATATAAAGAATTTTCCCAAGAGAAAGAGCGAGTGGATTTTTAAACCCGAACATAAAATGATCATGTTTCCCAACGAAAATTGAATAAAACCACAATTCGCATATACCCGCATTGAAAATGTCACAAAGGGTCCGAAATGTTAGTATAGCAAAAATAACTCACAAATATGCAGCGGAACTGCAAAAACTCTAGAGGGCGTGGTTTTTCCCTGTCCGGGAAAAATCAGACTTCATTTTGTTTCTCATTTTCCGTTTTCGGAACTTCTTGCATAGGCGATTTCTCTGCGGTCTCAACCTTTTGCGCTACCGGTATTTCTGGATTTGGATTCTCGACTTTCTGTTCGGTTTTAGGTTCTTCTTTTTTCTCCTCTGCCGGCTGCAGTTTGGGCGTTGTATTGGTGGTCTTGTCATTTTCTGGAATTCAAATTTTAAAAATTAGAATGGAAAATTACTATGCTACCTAATTTGTGCCGTTCCATGTGCTTATTGAGATTTTCGACGATTTTCTCCTGCTTCTTGATGAGCTCTTGCTGAATAAAAGTCATTTTCAAAATATATAACGTTTAAAAATACCTGTTCTTTCTGCTGCTCTTTCATTTCGACGATCAGTCGCTCCGCCTCCTTTTGTTGGCCTTTCGCTGCTAAACCGGCAATGTCGTTCAGCTTCTGAAATAATAAAAATTACAGTAAAACACAATAACAAAAAATTTACATACCTGAGAAATGTTCATGTTAGAATCCAGTACTTTTTCTTCCAGTCTCTCCAAAGACTCCAAGTCCGGGTGATCAACGATAGAGTCCTTTGGTTTGGGCTGAAAAGTTAAATTTTCGTTTTTCGGTTAAAAATTTGTATAGATGACTTTTCAAATTTTTATTTTCAGGCCAAAATTGCATAATTTTACCTTTTCAACGACATTCGACTTTCTGTCAGATTGCAAAGTGGCCCATGTGCTCATCAGCAGCATGAAAATTCCGATAATCAGGCAGATCTGAAATTTTCTATTATTTTTTTAATGACAGGTTTTTGAAACAAATAATAAAATCAACCATGTTCATGCATGCTCGCCGGTTGGGTTTTTTACAAAGGTAAGATAATACATAACAAGCCGGACTTGGGTTTGTGTTTGAATAGCTATCACTATCATTTGGTTCCTAGAAATCGACACATAAATTTGTTTTCTAAAAATTCGTTAGTAAAAACTTATGATAACGTAATTATTCTAATAGAAGAGCATATCTAATAGTAGGGCATTCTCGAGAGGAGCATGAAATAGAAGGACTTCTCTTCAATTAGAATAAATACGGTATTTTGGAAATGTTTTACCTTAGCATACGGTAGACTTGAGTGACCTCTCCTTCCCCCGATGCAAATGAAGATGATGCATGGCAGAATGGGAGAGACGATGGAACCGATCAGAGATCCCGTCAGACCCAGGATGAATTCCACTAAAATTCCGAATTTTTGTCAAAAATATTAGATCACTCAATGTTGTTGGAATTAATTAGTTTTTTTCTCAAAATAGAATATGCGACTTATTCCTATAATTTACAATCATTTATAGTTAAATTAGCACTGAAATTAAAGAATGCCATCTTGAAAATATTAATAAGTTATTATTTGATGATCCAGAAAATATTAAAGGCTTACCATTGGGTATCATGATCGCCACCATCGAGTTGCTGAAGAGAATGATGACGGTCAGAATATGGAACGTGGAGTTGTGCAGGGACACTGCGGGAAGTTCACAGCCGCTCTGAAAAGAGATCCTAATTTTTTTTGAAAAGAAATTGCTAATTTTTGAAAAAGATTTATTTTAAAATAATTTACCGGTCTCAGAAGCAGGTTAAAAATGGCGATCCTCAGCGGGAAGAGCATGAGTGGGATCGAAAAAGCGATACTCAACATGAAGCATAATTTCAGGAGCTGAAGATAGAAATCAATAAATTAAAATAAGAAGAAAATGTTGCCTGAGTGAATATAGTTGATTCTAGCTCAACCAGTACGTCCCCGTGTAACTCTTTGTAGTAGAACGCCACATAGCCGAAGAGACCCACTGCGGCGTACCTGAAAATGCTCAAAATTGGGGCAAATTGAAAATAGATAAGGTTAAAAATGGGTAAAGTAAAAATAAGTACAGAAATAGGTAATTTGAAAAATATAACTACAAGTATATAGAAGACAAAAGGTACGCAAAACTACAATGATTAAAAAATGGTAAATTTGAAAATAAACTAATTCACAAAAAAAATAGGCAAGTAGAACAAGTGTCCTTACATAGCGGAGCAGAAATTAATGGCGTTGTTGACTACGGTATCGACCTTTGAGGTCGACGCGTCTTTGATGCAGTCGATCACGCAGAATAGCTGCGTCTGGCATGACATAGCCATGCAGACGATAGGAAGGCTGAAAAAGTAATTATTCAAAAATTTCCATTTTTTATTATTTTATTTTAATTTTTCGAACTCACCAAGACAAAAACCCCTCGCTTCTCCACCACACCACGTGCACGCTCCACTTGCCTTCGATCAAGGAGGGTATCGCTTCGAAAATCTGAATTTTGTTATTTTTCAAAAATAAAAATAAAAAATTTGTAATTTACCATTCTGACCATGAACATCGCGTAGAACACGACTGCGACCGAGGAAACGATCGCGAATTTTTCCAGGTCTTTGATGAGAGACAGAGGGAAGACCACCAGTAATACGACGAGGATCGGAAAAATTAAATTTCAGAAATTATTTTCAAAATTCTTTTTTCATATACTATCCCAAAATAAAATAAATAACTTTGATCGAAGATTCAATTGTTGGAGGACTGTAACTAGTTATATAAAATCATCAATCTTGTCATGTCTATTTCTTTAGAGCGATATTTTTCAGAGACTCAAATTTCAGATTACTGTATGACTGGAAAATTGGATTACTATAATCAAAACGCGAAGTCTCTGAGTGGGAGCCTCCAATTCGAGATAGTCCGCAGCGATGTGAGGACCGAGGTCCCCGATTACGACCAGAAATGCGATCACCGAGGACATCAGGAAGCATAACATACTGATTTCGGTTATCCTTCTGAAATAGGTCAATTTTTGGAGAAAAAATAAACAAAGTAGGAAAAGGTTAAAAAACGTTCAAAAAATTAAAAATTTAGAAAAGGGGTTAATCTTGCCTCCCAGATTTCCCTATAGCAGCCAAAGCCAGTGACTCGTAACTTCTCATTCTTGATAGAAATGCAGCTTTCACTAGGAAATGGCAGGTGAACTTCGTCAGAATCGAGCAGAACATGATCATCACAACGGCGAGAAGAATGCCACACTGAAAATGAGATCGGGTACTGTACAATGACGTCATGATGGATTCTGAATCTTAATGTCAAATTAGGACTACCGTATACCTGCTGAAACACGAAAGGCATTGCCAGGATTGACACTCCAATGATACAGTTGGCCAAATTGAAGACGTGCGGCATGCTGTTGAATGGAGATGAATTAGAGTGGATTCTTCTGTCTTCGTCGTCATCGTCAATTTCCGCATCAGAAGAGGCTGAAAAAGGAAGGACTACGATAGAATTCCGATGAAGTCAAATGTTAGATGATGTCGCAATTCATATGACTCATATAATGTCAAAATTAGAAAGGCAAATATTTCTTCTTTATTAGCCGATTAATTTTTCAAGAAGGTGAAAATCAAATCTGACCTCTCGCCGTGTCGACCTTGGAGTGGCTTCGCGACACGATCAAAGACTCCGTGTCATCATTAAAGTCGGACCTCTTTTTCATCCGAAAATCAACAAATTAGAAAAAAAATCAATTTTTAAAAAGATATGATTTTGGTTGAAAAACCAAATATTTTCGAAGAAATGAAGCTAAGTATTAAACATTTATTCAGAAAATAGCACGAAATTTGAATTCAACTCGTAAAATCTCAATTTTGAAAGCCGTAACGCCAAAATTATGCAGTAGGAAATGCTAATCTTATGAACATTAGAATATAGGAGGTCCGAAAATGTGCATATTATGAATAAAGCGGTTATATCGTTAAGTACATGGAATACTATTTTTTTGGCAATATTCAAATTGAATCATGATCGCTTTGGAGATCTAATAAAAGGCATGAAATACTTGAAAATGATAAGTAGTTTGTTTAGTTTAGAGGATTCGATTTTATCGTTGTAAGTAGGTCCAAAATATTCGAAGATTGTTGCCGGATAAATTCATCTACGTCTTTTGAATAATAGAATTTCTGCATTTCTTTCGAAATCTTAAAACTTTCGATTTTTCACAAATTTAAATTTCATACCTCAGCCATAAGCGTATTCATTTCCTGTCTAACCACCTGTTTTTCCGTTTCTTCACTAGCTCGTCGAGCTTTCCAAGTCAAAAATCTCAGATCGTTCATGATCTTAAAGTTCTTATCCCTTTTCTTTCTAAAAATTTCAAAATTCTCACCAGTTTATAGAGTTGTTTTCCATAGAAATCGCAGTGGGAATAGGTAGTTTCTTTCAGGGGGTAGTAACTGAAGTTTTTATACAGCATGGACTCAATAAGTTCAAGTCCATTAGAACAGTTTAAATTTTTCTGAAAATTAAAAATGAAATTAAAAAAACAAATTTAAAGGCTGACCCTGACGATTTTCTCCCATTGGGTAGAGCCAGCCTCTATGTCCCTTAGAAAGGCAATGTTCGTTAGCAGAGAGGGCAAGGAAGTCATGAATAGTTCACACAACTTGGCATTGTGATTGTATCTTTGCCAGCCGGTCATGACAATCCCTTTTAGGGCTGATAGATACTGAAATTTTTATCTCCATCAAAAACAGTCTTTTTGTGGTTTCTTTTTTAACTTCGAGAAAAACTAATAAACGTTTTTTTTAAGATTTTTTGAAAAGGCTAAATTTGTTGATATTTGCTAAAATCATACTCTCTGATTCTGCCTATACAGCTTCACATAGGATTTATGATTCTCCAAATATCGCTGCACATTGATGAAAGTCTCCGAAATTCCATTGCCGCCTTTGTAAGCGGATGCGAACCAGATCGAATCGAATGTCTACAAATCGAAAATTATCATTTTCAAGGATCACTGTAGCTTTTACCTCATAGAGCCTTTCAAACAGTCCCTCAGGGAAATAGCCCTCTTTCGTGACATCCGCAATGTAGCCCCACACCACGGGGGTCACAGTGTTGGCCAGGCCGTATGATCTCAATAAATCTACGGGAATCTAAAATTCCTTAATTTAGATTCTTGAAACTCGAATTTTCGAAAATACCTTGTCAAACATATCATTCCAAGCGAAAACCTCCG